>JACEFZ010009096.1:0-56938 GCA_014155875.1 Cepaea nemoralis
ATTCTTAACCCTTTGAAAATAAAGTTTGTTCGTTCGTTTGTTCCGCCTATCTCTTCCTCCTCCCTCCTCCCTCTACCTCCTCCTCCTTCCTCCACATCCCTCCTCCCTCTTCCTCCTCCTTCCTCCTCCTTCTACCTCTTCCTCCCTCCTCCTTCTCCCTCCACCTCCTCTCTCCTCCTCCTGCGTTCTCCTCCTCCTCCTCCCCCTTCCTCCTCCTATTTCCCCCCTCCTCCTCCCTCTATTCCTCCCTACTCCTCCTCTCTCCGCCTATCTCTTCCTCCCTCCTTCTCCTCCACCCTCTTCCTCCTCCTTCCTCCTACTCCTCCTTTTTCTTCTTCTTCTGCTGCTGCTGCCGCTGTTCCATTTACCCAAGTTAATTGTTGGTGGAATATGTAAAGATCTTTCAAGTGCTCTTTCTAATGCTTTTTGTAAGTTGGTCTTCGTTTATCTAAGGTTGTTTCAACCGCAACCAATAAATGATTAGACAGACAGACAGACAGACAGACAGACAGACAGACAGACAGACAGACAGACAGACAGACAGACAGACAGACAGACAGACAGACAGAAAGACAGACAGTCGGGAACGGGAACTTATATGAATTAAATGAGATGCTCCCCATCAGGGGCTGGGCGAAGCCGGGCCGGGTCAGACAGACAGACAGACAGACAGACAGACAGGAACGGGAATGGGAGCTTATATGACTACTTATATGAATTAAATGAGATGCTCCCCACCAGGGACTGGGCTGAAGCCGGGCCGGGTCTAGCTAGTTTACTATATATGCCTAGAGTTGAAACGTTATTTTTACTATATATGCCATGAGCTAAAACGTTATTTTTACTACACATGCCCAGTGTTCAATCATTATATTTACTACATATGCCTAGAGTTCAAATATTATATTTACTACATATGCCCAGAGGTTCAAACATTATATTTACTACACACGCCCAGAGTTCAAACGCCACTTTTACTACATACTATGTTCGATTTCACCGTTACCCCTACCCCGTTCAACCTCAAGGAAAAGTTATAGTAGGGTCCATCACCGGCTCAGAATGATAGTCCTGTGACTAGTCAGCCACCAAAGCAGCTGCCCATGGTTTTACAAGACCCCTCTGCCATACACCGCAAGGTACTATATTGGCAGTAAATGACAGTTTGACAGTTGACAGTCCTATTAATCCGAAGGTGATTGTTGTCCATATGGGGTAATGGACTAAAGCCTATACTACATATGCCCAGTGTTCAAGCGTTATATTTAGTACATATGCCAAGTGTTCAAACGTAATATTTACTACGTATGCCCAGTGTTCAAACGTTATGTTTACTGCATGTTCTGTGTTTAAATGTTATGTTTTACTACGTATTTTTTTAAATTGTTTTTTTAAGTGCCAAGTGTTAAAATGTTATATTGACTTCACATACCCAGCGTTAAAAATGTCAAGTTAAAACGTTATATTTATTACATATGTTCAGAGTTAAAACGTTATATTTACTACATATGTCCAGAGTTAAAACGTTATATTTACTTAGTGTGATCAGAGCAATAGCCGTATGAGTGTTTTTCTGCTGTACTTCTGTATTTTCGTGCCTGATTACCAAGTGGATGCATGGATATCCCAGATCCAACTTATCTTATCCTTATTTCCACTACCAGCGAAAAATCCACATTGTTTACCCCCCATTCAAGTCGACGCGGCCTAGATGCCTAACAAATTATGTAGTCCTGCCTAACTGAATGGCTCGGTAACCTCGCCACGCATATCTGATCATTCACATGATGAATACGAGTAACTCTTGGCACTTTTCCAAACGACCTAAATCTGGTACTTGACGGGAAATGACGTTTAAAAAAATAGGGCGATGAATTCGTTATTAATAGAAAATCGCGTAAATTCCCTGGGAAACGACTGGTTGATATTTTAAGCTGTCCGCCATGTTGTGACCTACGTTTACGTGTAGGCGCCTCAAAAAGGAATATGCAACAATAGGCGGAGTCTGGAGACCTAGTTAAAATTGATTGGCTGAGCGCTGAAACGCAGCGACCGAGGCCTGGCGGTCGGAGGGTATAATAACAGACCATGCACCGTGTTCCACAGTGAAATTGTATTAGTTGGCTTTCATGGAAGAGGAAAAAAAAGCCATTACCAGTTCCATTTGTTTATAAACAGTTAATATTTTCTCGTCAACTTTATACATTGGAAGTTATAGCTGAATAACATCGGCAGAAGAAAATAACGATTGCATAGTTCAACAAGGAAAGAATATCTGAAATCTGTATAGTGTGTACAGTATATATATATACATTACAAGATCAAATTGGTTGCTATATTGATTATACTTGTACTTATTGACTCAACGAGGAAGCTCAGCATCTCGCATACATACCAAACAGAAAAAATCAAAAGGCAAGTGCTCTCCGTTGTTCGTTCGCGGATTGTAAAGTGTCAATTACAACTGCTGTATTACATCATTTGTTTCTCAGTGGGGTTTACAACTGATATAGTACATCTTTGTTTCGCAAAGTGTTAATAACGCCTGCTTTATTACACCATTTGTTTTTCTTAAAGTGTGAATTACAACTGCCAAATTACATCACTGGTTTCTTTAATATCGTCAGTTTTTAAAACTTCAGTGTTCAACCTTAAAGACACACACGCTTGAATTATTCTGATTACCACATAATACAACTTTACATATATGAAATGAATTGTTACATGTACATATAATCGGCGACAGCTTTAATTTACCTACGTTTGTTTCTTCACTGTGTTCAGATGCCTTGCAAAGATGTATTCGACATTATGACGTCTGAAGTTGGAGACTACCTGTGTCCGGACGGACTCCGCGATGAAATTAGCAAAAACATGAAGAATCTGCTGATAATTGACTGTCGCTCACAATCGGAATACACTCGCTCTCACATCAGGGGAGCTATTAATGTGACATTGCCGTCATTAATGCTCAAACGATTAAAACGAGGAAACCTCAACATCTCCTCGGTGATTCAGAACAATGAAGCCAAAGAACGTTTTACGAAAAACTCCAAAACTGCCACAATTGTCTTGTACGATGAGTGCTCTACGGATATCAACGCCAATCAGTCATCGGTGATCAGCTTGTTGGTCAAAAAGTTGAGACAGGACGATTGTCGGGCCACTTTTCTCCTTGGTAAGTCAGCTTTCTCACCATTCTCAAGTTTGTAATTGTATATTTCATCCTTTTATGTCAGCTTTCTGGACTTTCTCAAGTTTGTAATTGTGTTTGTTCTCCCTGATAAATAAACATCATATAATTGCACATTGTCTTCTTGGTAAATGTCTTCTTGGTAAATGTTCTTTCTCCTTATTCCCAAGTTCGTATTATGTAATTAATTATCGGTCAGTATGGCCGAAAAGGCAAGAGCGCACGCTTGTTAGCTTCCTATGCAATGATAACGGGTTCAACCCCATAGGCCGGTCATTTAGACTTAAAAATTGACTTCTCGTTCTAAAAGTAAAAGCAATAGCAAACTAGTGGACTTCAAATTGCCTAGAAAATTAACATGGAATCGATCGCAACATCCTGCAAAGCACATGCAACATTAAAAGAATTAAGTAGCAACATCATCATAAAGGTTTACTATATATGCAGCAAATACGTTTTAACACAGGACATATGTGTTACACAATTGTTTCCGTTCCGAGAGATTCCACACAGATACCAACAAGGGGCATTTTTTTATGTGCGGCATTTGCTCCAGTATTTCATCACAAATCTTTAACACACCTGTACACACTGAAAATGGGGTTACTACTTTGGTACTCAGAGTAACGGACATTTCGGCTTTATGTCAACTTAATTACCCGGTTTTTGAAATAAATCAAACCTTACCATCTATCGTGTCTTCTGGATGTCAACAAGATAAGTTAATTGAGCAATTTTTTAAAGGGGAGGGGGGGGGGGGGGGTTCAGCGCGCTTGTGAATCAAGACGACAAACTAGTTTTTCATTGACCTGACCTAGATTTTCTTAAAAAACAAAACTGATGAAAACAAACGGGGTATCGATCGATCGACCTGGCCTGTCTGAAACCTCTTGTTTCCCTCCAAAACTGATATTTTTAGACGTTGGGAATTTCCGCACTATTAAAGCTGCGTTGAAATGATCGATATACAAACTAGTTCAAGGTTGCTGTATTCTTAAGAATGTGTTGAACCATATTTCTTACGTGAAATCTGTTTAAATCCAATTGATTAGCCCGATAGACATGTAGTGTTTTAAACAATGTTTAACGACCTTCAAACACAATAATAGTATCAGTGGTACTACAGATGTTTAAAAAAAAAGGGGGGGGGGGGTGGGAGGCGTGAAATGTCAAGTATATAAAAAATAAAGAAACTTAAACTGTACTGATAGCAACATAGGGCGCCAAAACGTAGAAATTGGCGAGCATATTTTTTTGTTTTTTGTTTTTTAACGTCACTACATAGACGCGAAATTGATCCAGCAAGGGTACCGGGGAATGTTTCTGGCAAGTTTAAGGCGGGTTAACTTGACCACTTTTATCATCGGACTGCAATAATATACAGCAGCGGAATTGCACACGGTTTTCTCGGTGGAAAGAGAGGGAAGGTGGTTAAACCAGGTCGCAGACTAGGCCATTTATGCTCTGAGTCCAGAAGGGGAAAGAGCTATGAAAGTCACTTCATAAAACAAGGCTCGTACTAAGATTACTTAATGTTTTTGGAAAAGCAAACTGTTTACAAAATTATGACCCTTTGGCGCCTGTCTGGTGGCGTAAAATAAATACAAAATTATGACCCTTTGGCGCCTGTCTGGTGGCGTAAAATAAATACAAAATTATGACCCTTTGGCGCCTGTCTGGTGGCGTAAAATAAATACAAAATTATGACCCTTTGGCGCCTGTCTGGTGGCGTAAAATAAATACAAAATTATGACCCTTTGGCGCCTGTCTGGTGGCGTAAAATAAATACAAAATTATGACCCTTTGGCGCCTGTCTGGTGGCGTAAAATAAATACAAAATTATGACCCTTTGGCGCCTGTCTGGTGGCGTAAAATAAATACAAAATTATGACCCTTTGGCGCCTGTCTGGTGGCGTAAAATAAATACAAAATTATGACCCTTTGGCGCCTGTCTGGTGGCGTAAAATAAATACAAAATTATGACCCTTTGGCGCCTGTCTGGTGGCGTAAAATAAATACAAAATTATGACCCTTTGGCGCCTGTCTGGTGGCGTAAAATAAATACAAAATTATGACCCTTTGGCGCCTGTCTGGTGGCGTAAAATAAATACAAAATTATGACCCTTTGGCGCCTGTCTGGTGGCGTAAAATAAAAAACCCTTGGCATAGCAGCAGTATCTGGTCTCCCAAACTTGTAATTTAAATTAATCTCTATTCAAGAGTGCAGTGACTAGTATAAAAAGTCGCTTAAAAGTCGACAGGGTCGGCTTCATTGCACCGGGTTTTATCCCGTATGGCTTGGTCTCTTTCCGCAGCGCGGAAAGCGTCGCACCAAGCACGAGCTCCGTAGCTCTAGCGACGACCCACAGGAGTCTCCGAAAAATTTAAATCGTGAACCGAAGGACGCGGCCCGGAATCGAACCCACAACCTTCGGAGCCCGAGTCGAACGGCTTGACCACTTCGCCACAGAGACTTTTGTATTTACCAGTAGTGACTAGTATGCATATTAATAATAAGAGGGTCATGTTTTCCTGCCAGAATGGGGATATTGTAAACAAGTAAAGGACCCATTTACACCCCTTGAGGCATGTTAGGTATATGGTGCTAGCCTCGTATATTTTAGACCAGTCAGCACTCAGTAAGTGATGAGGTCATAATCATGATGGCTGCCTCTGCTTCTTATGATATTTCCTTGTACACGTGTTAGGCTTGGTCTACCTGCGAGCCCGTGAGAAACTGCCTCTCTAGGGATTCGACCACATGATCACAAGACTGGCAGTCCAGTTTTACAGCCATTGCACTGCCACAGCTCCCTGGGGGAATGGTGCTCAACTGGTATTTTCTTGGCACAATAGCATGCAATGGGTGATGTGATATTTGACATGCGGGCCGTCTCTTCTCTAAAAAAAATTTCTGTTGCCTAATTATGTGAGACTGTCTCCTGCGCTGGATTCGTGGCTTAGAGGTTAGCGACTTTTCTCCGTAATCTCATATACTCTCGTAGGTAACGTGATGATGGTGAGAATCAGCAGTGGTTTGAATCGCATGGGTAACTGACGGGGTATGTGAGCCGGCCGCTCAGAAAGCAATGGCAAACTACTGAGCGTAATCTTGCCAAGAAATCAACATACAGCTGAAAGATGCTGGTATTGACAGCGATGTCCTGTAAAGGATATTCAAAAAAAGGAAGAAAAAAAAAGTCTCCTGCAGAACCATGTGATCATGATAAAATCCTTGCCTCAAGAGGGATTTAAATCCAGGATTACTGGACTGAAAGACAGTTGCTCTAGCCACTATGCCACCATACCCCTTCCTCATTTTAAAAATTAACAAATACAAATTTTAAAATATTTAATACAAACTATTTCATGGTATTTTACAGGTGGATTCTCAACGTTTGAGGAGCGATTCCCTGAATACTGTCAAAGTCAGGACCACGAGAGCAACATCATTGGTCTCTGCAATCTCAGAATATCAGATGAGCCTAAGTTCAGTGACAGCGACAACCTGTCTACTTGTAGCACAGCTAGCCCCATCATCTGTCCATTTCCTGTTCAAGTCTTGCCATACCTCTACCTTGGAAGCGCAAAGAACTCAGCAGATTTGAACCAGCTCAAAAAGTATGGTATCTCTTACATCCTGAATGTGACCACAAATGTCCCCAACACATTTGAAGAGGAGAAGAATTTTAAATACCTGCAGATTCCAATCTCGGATCATTGGTCTCAGAATCTCTCCTCGTTCTTCCCACAAGCAATCAAATTTATTGGTGAGTACACATGACATCATAGTACTTCATAATTATTTATATATGTAACAGATGTGTTATGGATGATTAATAAGGGTTAGTTAGTTGCATATCCTTTACAGAATGTAGCAGTCAACCTCAGTATTTTTTGGCTGTTCATGATTCCTGGGCAAGTTTACGTTCAATAGTTTGCTATTACTTTCTGAACGACCGGCGCCCATACCATTTCATAAAAAACCAATGCAAGGTGATCTGCTGCCAAATCACCTGCAGCTGTGTTTCAATAGCGGTTAGCAGGATTATGAACTTCGTTAACCCCTTCACTATAGAGCCGGCATTAATAAAGGTATTCAAATAAATTAAATATAATTTACAATTCAAAGAGAAATTCCCCCTAAATGTTTGCTTGACTTGGGTGAGTTATACAGTCACCTCCAGACTGAATTGATGTTGTAAATTTATATACGGCTGATATGAACAGGGTGTTTTTAATGACTGCAGTGTTTGAAAATATTGCCGGTCCAAGTTTTGTATTTACCAATTATGTTGCATGAACTTTACAGAGGGTTAATACAAAACTTGAACCAGCAATATTATCAAACACTGCACAGTTATTAAAAATACACCCTATATTACTGTAAACTGGTAGATAACTAGTGATAAATATGTGAATGGTTTGGCTACATAAGGACAAGAACACAGATGTGATCCAAGACTGGTGATCACATGAGATAGTGAACGCCCACATTTATCAACATATTACATAAAAATGATGATGATGAGTCTGTCTCAGGCTTCTCCATGTGGAGGTCAGCATGGCTGAATGGATAAGAACGTGCATTCTTATACATCCTGTGTGCTAATGCCAAGACTAGAGGTTCAACCCCGACACCAGACAGTTGGACTAAAATGTTGACCTCTCGTCCTTGACTTGGGGATGTAAATTACAAGTACCTCTGAAGTTGGAGTGGGTTCACCCGATGGCGAGGGACACTGTTGATAGGGAAAGCTAATCCACACGAAAAATTTAGTCCGGCACTACTAAAAGTAGTGCAGACAGACTACGCTTGAGTTCTTCAATCCTGCAATCAAATGATGCTCTGCTATGAAGGCGTGATTGGAGTGCTTTAGTACTTACACAAAACTTGAAGATCTAACATTACACATGGACACAATCAATAGAATATAGACATACTAAAGTTTATTTTGTAAATTAACTTGCTGCAAAGTTGATGTTTAGTCAAGAAATGTGCGTTGTTACATAACACATATATTGTATTAGTTTAATCAGTCTGTTGATTATGCAATGAAGTTTCAACAGGTCATTTTTATCTTTCACAGACGAAGCACGAAACAATCAAAAAGGTGTCCTTGTCCACTGTTTAGCGGGTATTAGCCGATCTGTGACCGTCACGGTGGCTTATTTAATGTGCCGAGAGAATATGACATTAAACCAGGCATATGATCATGTGAAGATGTGCAAGCCCAACATTTCCCCAAACTTCACTTTCATGGGTCAGCTGCTGGACTTTGAGAAAGACCTGCATGGAGAAAAAGGAACTGATTCTGGGGATGAAAGTCTCACTAGCGATTCCGAGAAGCTCAGTCCGACGATCGGCAGCATTAGTCCCCTTTGATTGTTTTATCTGTGAATGTGTCAATTATTTTGTAAATAATTTTGTTTTCACAAAAGGTAAATATTGAGTGGTATAACCTCATAAAACAAATTACCACAAAACCTAAACTGACAATCCTATTGTGAAAAAAATGTCAGATGATATTTTTAAAAGAAATAGGAACTAAATGACAAACTGGCGGTTGCTATCTCCTGGGCTTTATCTGTTGCAGGAAGTTGCAATCAAATCCCAGGGTGATGTTCTATGCACGTTTACATTCAGTAGCTTTCCAGTGCTTTCTGAATGAGACGCCAATGTTTAAGTTCAACTGACCGGTGAAGGGAATGAACCCACTAACCCGCCATCAACGCACAGGAAGTTAAAGAACGAGCACTCTTAACCTTCCGGCTTTGTTGGCCTATATCTCCAGGGTATCTTGCTGAATTGGGAGATATGTTGTTAAGAGCTGTGAAATCTGCGTGGAGTGGACCATGAAATGTCTATAGATTATATGGGTCAACTAGCAAATGTTATTTATTCTTATCAATATAATAAGATGAGTACAACAGAATATGTTAGCTTGCAAAAATATGATACTGACAAGTTACTTCAGACTGCAAGTTATTCTATTCCTCTGCAAGAACTGTTATTTCTTAGAAAAATATGCATATACATGTATTTTGAAAAGATAACATCATCATTTTCAAATGCAGAACACAAATAATGTCTATTTTAAGTACAGCATTAAATAATTAATAAAAAACATATCCTATTCTTTATTTGGAAGAAACTCTTACTCCTGTATAACAAGATAGCTACAGTAGTAGATTTTATAGAAAGAGACATGTAATTTATAACATAAAAGGAAAAAGTTACACTTTACAAATAAAATATGTAACATGCGTATCTTTGTAAAATATACGTTTAAAAGCTACCAGAGACCAGAAAATGTCTGCCTTAAGTTACATTGGATAGCCTCATAGGCTATTTCCTTTTGAAAGAATGATTTATCTTGATGATGCCTTCTATCAATAATGTCACCTGTGTGAAGTACATGATAGGCTAATCATGATGTGAACTGTTGTTTCTACACATACTTCTGTTGACACCCTAAGCATTTATATGACCTCTGGGCTCCCAGTAATTTAAGAGTGTTAGTTATGCCTGTTTGAAATTGTCTTTCTCTTTGTCTATACAATTGTTTTTACTATAAAATATTATCATATACAAAATTGCTTGTTGGGGTGGGGAAAAAAACCACATGTGAATCTTTGCTGATGTTCAAACTTTACCAACAGCATTAGTTGTAAATCTATGTACATTTATGCAGTCATGCACTTGACTTTGACTGTTTGCTAGAGTATAATTGCTGTTGATGAATGTTTGTTGTGTACTCTGTGTATATGGGAGCCAAGATAGCGCACATGTTAGCATTCTGGCCTGCCAGCCCGGTGGTCTTGTTTCAATCCCATAAATGGCTGAGATATTTTAATAAAAATTTAATTGAGCTTCCAGATTGACCCAGCCAAAAAATGGATGCCATGAAATGTTCTGGGAAGTAAAGGCAGCCTTTGTTATATTAATCACATCAACCAACAAAGTGCCTGTTGGTATATATAAAATATGAGCTTAGCACCATGTACCCAGTACATCTCATGACTGTAAAGGGTCCTTTTATCTAGTTTACTATGTATATGTGATTTAATTCTGAAAGTATAGAAGGCCAATATTTGGGTGGGATATTTGCAAGTTTGTTTCACGGGCAGCCATAATTTTGGCTGATGACTTTATGAAACTGTTTGTTTCATTATGTCCTGGTTTCATTTTTAACAATATGAATTTGATAGCACTATATACAATTAGTATAGGCTGTAAAACATGTGGAAATAGCACCCTTATACATTCACAGCAACTGAAATTTCAAAAGTAATATAACAGTTGTGCACCAAATAGGAAAAACCCTTTTCTCTTTGAGGAGTTTATTATTAGTGAAAATGTAAAGAGGTCAGTTATTGTTATTATAAAACAAAAGACATTTCATGGTAGTTTTGGTGTGAAATGTTGAACAACAGTGCACATATGTGTGTATGCATAGTATGGGGCAGATGTGAGAGTCTGAAAAGATATTATTAAAATTGCTTGAATGTGTATATAATGTAACTCGATAACAAGAAGTTCATAATACTGTGAACATGAACAAGTCTTTCAAGATGTAATATTTGTTAACAAATTACTTTTTCTAAATACTTCTGATGGCAGCCATTTGTAAGCTTCATATATGTATTATTATTTTTTTTCAAATTCAACTGTTCATATTGAAATACATTCTGTGTCCCTGCATATTGTTCATAAGATTGTCTGTTTGTATGCTGATCTGATTGTCTGAAAGCATTCACAAATTAGTGCTGTTAATTTTAATTGAGTTGATGGCCTACATATATGAGACATAGCATACACAGCACACAGGCGCAACAACATCAGAACAAGTTTGTGGACTCTGCATATATATGCTTTCCTCAATTACCCTGGGCTGCAGAGATAACTTACAGTTTTGTTTTTAACTTCTGGCTTGATTGCATACACAACCATCAACATATACAACATCCAGGCCAGGAAGATGCATCTTAGCAATCAACTCTTATCCAGCACAGCACAATCTCAGCATGCTACTGTGTAACTATGGAGACATCCTAGATTCGACACATTACTCCAAGTAATATGAATGAAGTATTTATATTTAACAAATAAATAAGGCGACAAACGCTCTTTGGTTCACTTAATGAGATAAGACATTTTGGAAAATATTGTGATAACTGAAAAGATCAGCAGTATGAGAGGCAGAAGCAGACCGACAGAAATTATGCTGGATGGATTTGGATGGTGGTGTGGAGGAATATCATAGATAGAAATTATCTGGAACACCAAGGATCAATATTTATGAATATGCAAGAACAGGTATGCCAGTTGGCAGGGCACATGATGTCAATGATAATTAAATACATATGAAAAGGTATGTTAAAACAGCCAATTCGTTATGTCCATTTAATTCTACAAGTTGCTGGCTGTGAAAATGTGATCTGTGTACAAACTACTTGTGCTCCTTATATTCATGTATTGTTGTCAGTAGAAATAATCAGTGGTAGTGTTTCTGTAAACATATGATGCACATACTAAATACAACACACATGCAATAAATTTAACATACCAGTTCTCACATGAATGACTATACCAAATTTAATATACACAGTAAATTTAATTCACATGCTAAATTTCACATACATGTCAAATTTCACACACATTCTAAATTTCACACACATAACCAAATTTAACACACACATACTCAATTTGACTAAGTTCACACACATACTAAATTTAACCAACATCCATGCTCAAATTTAAGACATACAAACTAATTGTAGCACACGTGCAACATTTAACATGCACATGTTGTTAATCTCACTTGAAGTGATGAACCAAGATTGAACAAAACAACAATTTCAAACATAAACATAACAAATTGAGCTGTCAGCAGCTCAAACAATAAGTTTACAGGAAATACATTGCTTTATTTCTTTCAAATAGACATACACTTGCTGTTTTATGTAATATTATGGTTTGTTTCCCCATTTAATCAAATTAATCTGTGATTTGTAAATGACTGAAGTAGCTCCTTGAGTTATGCTTGTTAACCTGGCTATATATTTGCTAAAGCATATATGCTGGACTGGGTATAGAGAAATATTACATTGTAGCCTATTTTCTAAGCCTCAATTTTTATTAGACCACTGCTGCAATGGTAGTAGATTCTCATTCAAATTTGTGTGCATGAAGATTCTAGAGAAGGTGATTATGATTTGATTTGATTATTGTGTTAAGTAGTTCAATCGTTTTCATGTATTTATTTGTAGTGTTAAGTAGTCTTGTTTTCGTGTGTTTCTTTGTATTGTGAAATATTTTGAGAGCACTGCCAGAATTTGGTTCTATAAAGCTTGATGGTTGATTTATGTGAACGTGCTTCATAGTGCCATAATGACTGTCATTGTTTCTCTGTGGTCCTAGTATGTGCACCTGCATTGATCCTACTGTTTTTCATGGTACGCACAATCATGACAAGTGACGATGTTTGCCTTGAAGATTGTCAAACAAAATGGCAGTATGGAAGTGTCAGTGCTAAGGAGATTTCAATAATTGCTTCATCTCAACATCATGTTTTACAGCATTGTACTGGCTCAATACTCAAGTCATTCTTCATTCATTGCTACCCCCACAAACTCACATACAGCCACCCACACATTGCTACAGGATATCAGTCATGACCTGAGAGCTATATTTGATGCCTGGAAACAGCTATCATTATGCTCACTGCGTGCTGATATCTGGCAGACATTGAAATGTTCTACATTTTTACGGTTTAATACAATATGTATACATTGGAAACCTTATTTTCTTTACACTACATGCTCATTTGCAGGTCACTTAAGATAACAGTTACATGCAATATTTCTGTGAAAAATAATTGTTTTTGTTGTTATTGAGTTATGTAATAACTTTAGCTTTCAATAGGAATAAAATACCCTGATTTAATACATTTTGATTCACATACATGTTTTTAAAACAATAAATAGATGGTTTTGTTGCACAGCATGACTTCTGCGTTCTCCCATGTAAAATACACATCATCATATAGCAAGTCCTTTGCAGAACATCGCTCTCATCAACAAGTTTCTGGATTGCTCACCATGTTGTCCCCCTCATGCCCCATCATGCCAGAGTTGTCCACAATATCCTGTTGTCCCCCTCATGCCCCGTCACGCCAGAGTTGTCCACAATATCCTGTGTCCCCCTCATGCCCCGTCACGCCAGAGCTGTCCAAAATATCCTGTGTCCACCTCATGCCCCGTCACGCGAGAGCTGTCCAAAATATCCTGTGTCCACCTCATGCCCCATCACGCCAGAGCTGTCCACAATATCCTGTGTCCCCCTCATGCCCCGTCACGCCAGAACCATCCACAATATCCTGTGTCCATCTTTGTGCTGGTCATCCCCTGCCCTTTCTTCCAGGAACCCGCCTTCCATCTTGTTCTCTCCAAGCCACTGACATTTCATTTGGTCAAAGCATTCCAATTTCCAGGACATGATGCCATGTCTGAGCCAGTTTTCTTCAATGTTCACATCTTGTAGAATGCCATAATTGTCCTTCTTCTTATCCATGATAATCTAAGAGCTTAATTGTAATAGCTCGAAATCCCCAATTTTCTTCTTTAGTGATTGCAAAGTTTGCCATCATCCATTTGCTCCCACAGGAAAGATGCATGTTCTCATAAAGTTTACTTTATCTTGTTTACTGGTGTTGTACCATGGGGTTTTTTCACCTCTCTTTGTCTATTATGTGGCCAGCCTGTGTCTGAGTTCTTTTGAACAGCCTCCATTATAAAACACACTATTCTTTAAAAATATGAAATCTGCTGTTAGCTTTATAAGTGTAATTGCAGAATAATGTTTCTTTTGTTTGAGTAAAACAAGTGTCCTTATATACAAAATGACTTTAAATTGCCTTGTCAAGAAGCTGTAAATAACCATTACCTTTCTTTGTTTATACAATTTATAAGTTCCTTTAATTGAAAAACGTTCATAATTGTTATAACAAATGATTACTGTGATTCTCTAATACATAAACTGGTTAAGAATAGTAAACGCCAACTTGATTGTGGTCTCAAAATATTAAAGTTTAGATAAAATGATAATTTCTTACAGGACAACAAAGTTCATTCAAGCATAAAGGACTCTGCTTTTTTCCCCCTTCTAGACTGCTGGATATTTGTAGACTGGGTTTCATGCATATAAAACTGTCAGTTATCAGATAACTGATATGTTATGTCTATAGTTTTTCACGTATGTATGTGTATTAGACATATGTGGTTGCGAATGAAAAACCAGAATGTCTGCACTAAACTTCAGCCTTACCATTGTTGTGATATTTGTGTGTGTGATTATGTTGATGTAAAACATTGAAATGTTATAAAACATTTGAAATAAATAAACATTTATATTCTTCCATAAGTACTGACTTTTGTTTTGAAATATTTGGTAATGTTCAGAAGGAATGAATGTGGTAGATTTATGAAGGGTGATTGTGGATAGGATTGTATAGTGTGATAGATTTATGGATGATGAGTGTGGATAAGACAACATTATGCAGATTTTTGAATGGTGGTTGTGGTGAGGATTCTACAATGTGGTAGATTTATGAATGATAATTGTGGATAAGACTATACAGTGTATTTATGGGTGTGGATAAGACTGCACAGTATGTATATTTATGAATGGTGGTTTTTGATAATCATGATCAACAAACAGCTGTCAGAGTAGCTGATGAAACATCAGATTGGTTCGATGGCATTCTCATTCCATGTCTATTCAACATGCATTCAGGAAATTTACTCAGGAACATTACAAATGATGAGACAATTTTGATCCATTCATAACTGGTGGACATTCAGTTTCAGAACTTAGATATTAAGATGATACAGTCCATCTCTCAAGAAGTGCTAAAGGGTTAGAAGAGCTGAGCCTGTCTGTTACAGGAACTCAGTGAAAATGAAATTTTTTTTCTGAACATAACCACACAACAAATTAATGTCCACAGAAAATCTACAAGCCAACCAAAGATCAGCAATGAAGAAGTTGAAAATGGCACAAACTATGAATATCTTGGCTCCACAATCCTCAACAATGGGGGTTTAATGCAGGCTGACCATAGCAATGCCGAGGTTAAACAGAACCTATGGCTTAACACCAGCAAACAAACTAAAAGTAAAACCTTTGAGAACATGCACAGTTTGTGGTCTTGGATAATTCGCAATCATTAAACAGGGAAAACGGATGTTTTGAGCTGAAATTTTCCCCAAACATGTTTAGAATATCAATATGGACCAAGAAAAAGGAAAAAATAAATGACTGAAATTCTACAAGACCTGAACACCGAAGTAATCTGGCTCATGTCTTGGAAACTAAAAATGCTTTGGTGATTCCATGCAGTCTGTTAGTGTTACCCCACTGAATGAAATGAATCGTCATCATCATACTTGGTGGACAAACACCACCACTTTGGCCATATTAAACGGCATAGTGGCTTGGAAAGAACATGATGGAAGGCGTGGTTCCGGGAAGAAGCAGGAGAAACAAGGATGAACACAAGACATTGCACGCACCTTGGGCATGAGGCTTGAGAACTGGCAAGAGATGGAGACACCCTTTGGCAGGCCGCCGCTATAAGAGCAATAGTCTGCTATGTGATGAAGTTGTGGAGAGGGTAGTACATTGTTAGATTTATGAACCTTGGCTGTGGAGAGGGTAGTACACTGGGGTAGGTAGATTTATGAATCTTGGTTGTGGAGAGGGTAGTACACTGTGGTAGGTAGATTTATGAACCTTGGCTGTGGGGAGGATAGTACATTGTGGTAGGTAGATTTATGAACCGTGGTTGTGGAGAGGGTAGTACCTTGTGATAGGTAGATTTATGAACCTTGGTTGTGGAGAGGGTAGTACACTGGGGTAGGTAGATTTATGAACCTTGGTTGTGGAGAGGGTAGTACCTTGTGATAGGTAGATTTATGAACCTTGGTTGTGGAGAGGGTAGTACACTGGGGTAGGTAGATTTATGAACCTTGGTTGTGGAGAGGGTAGTACATTGTGATAGGTAGATTTATGAACCTTGGCTGTGGAGAGGGTAGTACACTGGGGTAGGTAGATCTATGAACCTTGGTTGTGGAGAGGGTAGTACATTGTGATAGGTAGATTTATGAACCTTGGTTGTGGAGAGGGTAGTACATTGTGATAGGTAGATTTATGAACCTTGGCTGTGGAGAGGGTAGTACACTGGGGTAGGTAGATTTATGAATCTTGGTTGTGGAGAGGGTAGTACACTGTGGTAGGTAGATTTATGAACCTTGGCTGTGGGGAGGATAGTACATTGTGGTAGGTAGATTTATGAACCGTGGTTGTGGAGAGGGTAGTACCTTGTGATAGGTAGATTTATGAACCTTGGTTGTGGAGAGGGTAGTACACTGGGGTAGGTAGATTTATGAACCTTGGTTGTGGAGAGGGTAGTACCTTGTGATAGGTAGATTTATGAACCTTGGTTGTGGAGAGGGTAGTACACTGGGGTAGGTAGATTTATGAACCTTGGTTGTGGAGAGGGTAGTACATTGTGATAGGTAGATTTATGAACCTTGGCTGTGGAGAGGGTAGTACACTGGGGTAGGTAGATCTATGAACCTTGGTTGTGGAGAGGGTAGTACATTGTGATAGGTAGATTTATGAACCTTGGTTGTGGAGAGGGTAGTACATTGTGATAGGTAGATTTATGAACCTTGGCTGAGGAGAGGGTAGTACACTGGGGTAGGTAGATTTATGAACCTTGGTTGTGGAGAGGGTAGTACACTGGGGTAGGTAGATCTATGAACCTTGGTTGTGGGGAGGGTTGTACACTGTGGTAGGTAGATTTATGAACCTTGGTTGTGGAGAGGGTAGTACACTGTGGTAGGTAGATTTATGAACCTTGGTTGTGGAGAGGGTTGTACACTGGGGTAGGTAGATCTATGAACCTTGGTTGTGGGGAGGGTAGTACACTGGTAGGTAGATTTATGAATCTTGGTTGTGGGGAGGGTAGTACACTGGTAGGTAGATTTATGAACCTTGATTGTAAAGATGGTAGTACACTGGGGTAGGTAGATTTATGAATCTTGGTTGTGGAGAGGGTAGTACATTGTGGTAGGTAGATTTATGAACCTTGGTTGTGGAGAGGGTAGTACACTGGGGTAGGTAGATATATGAACCTTGGTTGTGGAGAGGGTAGTACACTGTGGTAGGTAGATTTATGAACCTTGGTTGTGGAGAGGGTTGTACACTGGTGTAGGTAGATTTATGAATCTTGGTTGTGGGGAGGGTAGTACACTGTGGTAGGTAGATTTATGAACCTTGGTTGTGGAGAGGGTTGTACACTGGGGTAGGTAGATCTATGAACCTTGGTTGTGGGGAGGGTAGTACACTGGTAGGTAGATTTATGAACCTTGGTTGTGGAGAGGGTTGTACACTGGGGTAGGTAGATTTATGAATCTTGGTTGTGGGGAGGGTAGTACACTGGTAGGTAGATTTATGAACCTTGATTGTAAAGATGGTAGTACACTGGGGTAGGTAGATTTATGAATCTTGGTTGTGGAGAGGGTAGTACATTGTGGTAGGTAGATTTATGAACCTTGGTTGTGGAGAGGGTAGTACACTGGGGTAGGTAGATATATGAACCTTGGTTGTGGAGAGGGTAGTACACTGTGGTAGGTAGATTTATGAACCTTGGTTGTGGAGAGGGTTGTACACTGGTGTAGGTAGATTTATGAATCTTGGTTGTGGGGAGGGTAGTACACTGTGGTAGGTAGATTTATGAACCTTGGTTGTAGAGAGGGTAGTACACTGTGGTAGGTAGATTTATGAATCTTGGTTGTGGAGAGGGTAGTACACTGTGGTAGGTAGATTTATGAACCTTGGTTGTAGAGAGGGTAGTACACTGGGGTAGGTAGATTTATGAACCTTGGTTGTGGGGAGGGTAGTACACTGGGGTAGGTATATTTATGAACCATGGTTGTGAAGAGGGTAGTACACTGGGGTAGGTAGATTTATGAACCTTGGTTGTGGAGAAGGAATTACACTATGGTAGGTAGATTTATGAACCTTGGTTGTGGAGAGTGTAGTTGAGTTGAGTTAAGAACCGACATCACTGCACTCGGGACATTCCCATACGTGCTCTGTCCCCTCGTTCAACAGCCAGCGAAGAGTCATATTACTAATCGTTCCCACCGCTATCTGATTAAACGTTCTCCTGGTCTTCCCTCTGAGTTTTGAGATTCTTCCAGAACCCAGGCGATCCCCCGCAATCTCATTCTTTCCACATATGGGTTCTCAATCTGTTCCTCCGCCTTCTTCACCACGGAGTGCGTGCTTTGTGCTCGATACCTTTGACAACATCTAGCGGGGAGAGAATGGAGCGGAGGAGAAGAGGTAGAGAAGAGGAGTAAAGGAAAAGGAAGAAGAGGGCATAAGCCAGAAGGGGTAGAAGGAAAACAGAGAGTATAGTACTCTGTGGTAGGTAGATTTATGAACCTTGGTTGTGGAGAGGGTAGTACATTGTGGTAGGTAGATTTATGAACCTTGGTTGTGGAGAGGGTAGTACACTGGGGTAGGTAGCTTTATGAACCTTGGCTGTGGAGAGGGTAGTACACTGGGGTAGGTAGATGTATGAACCTTGGTTCTGGAGTGGGTAGTACACTGGGGTAGGTAGATTTATGAACCTTGGTTGTGGAGAGGGTAGTACATTGTGGTAGGTAGATTTATGAACCTTGGTTGTGGAGAGGGTAGTACATTGTGGTAGGTAGATTTATGAACCTTGGTTGTGGAGAGGGTAGTACACTGGGGTAGGTAGATCAATGAACCTTGGTTGTGGAGTGGGTAGTACATTGTGGTAGGTAGATTTATGAACCTTGGTTGTGGAGAGGGTAGTACATTGTGGTAGGTAGATTTATGAACCTTGGTTGTGGAGAGGGTAGTATACTGGGGTAGGTAAATCTATGAACCTTGGTTGTGGAGAGGGTAGTATACTGGGGTAGGTAGATCTATGAACCTTGGTTGTGGAGAGGGTAGTATACTGGGGTAGGTAGATCTATGAACCTTGGTTGTGGAGAGGGTAGTATACTGGGGTAGGTAGATCTATGAACCTTGGTTGTGGAGAGGGTAGTACATTGTGGTAGGTAGATCTATGAACCTTGGTTGTGGAGAGGGTAGTACATTGTGGTAGGTAGATCTATGAACCTTGGTTGTGGAGAGGGTAGTATACTGGGGTAGGTAGATTTATGAACCTTGGTTGTGGAGAGGGTAGTATACTGGGGTAGGTAGATCTATGAACCTTGGTTGTGGAGAGGGTAGTATACTGGGGTAGGTAGATCTATGAACCTTGGTTGTGGAGAGGGTAGTACATTGTGGTAGGTAGATTTATGAACCTTGGTTGTGGAGAGGGTAGTATACTGGGGTAGGTAGATCTATGAACCTTGGTTGTGGACTGGGTAGTACATTGTGGTAGGTAGATCTATGAACCTTGGTTGTGGAGAGGGTAGTACATTGTGGTAGGTAGATTTATGAACCTTGGTTGTGGAGAGGGTAGTATACTGGGGTAGGTAGATCTATGAACCTTGGTTGTGGAGAGGGTAGTACATTGTGGTAGGTAGATCTATGAACCTTGGTTGTGGAGAGGGTAGTATACTGGGGTAGGTAGATCTATGAACCTTGGTTGTGGAGAGGGTAGTACATTGTGTAGGTAGAGTTATGAACCTTGGTTGTGGAGAAGGTAGTACATTGTGTAGGTAGAGTTATGAACCTTGGTTGTGGAGAGGGTAGTATACTGGGGTAGATAGATCTATGAACCTTGGTTGTGGAGTGGGTAGTACACTGGGGTAGGTAGATTTATGAACCTTGGTTGTGGAGACGGTAGTACACTGGGGTAGGTAGATTTATGAACCTTGGTTGTGGAGAAGGTAGTACACTGGGGTAGGTAGATTTATGAACCTTGGTTGTGGAGAGGGTAGTACACTGGGGTAGGTAGATTTATGAACCTTGGTTGTGGAGAGGGTAGTACACTATTGGATTTATGAACCTTGGTTGTACAGAGGCTCATTTATGGAGACAGCTTATGGTTGAAAATAGCGTTTGTGAGAGATGGAAATAGTATTTTGAAAGTTACTAAATCACCAGGAATTCTCAGCCATATTTCCAGAAGTTATACAGTCTATGGTAATAATATGGTCCTTAGAATCACTCAGTCTGCAGAGTACCTGACAATAACGAAATCATTGAGTCAGGAGCATGTTCAGTAGCAAAGCCCAGTTTGCACAGAGAAACGAATAATCTGTAGTAAAAAAATTAGAAGAAATAAAACCAACACAAACAGAATGGAAATTCTATAACTCTTTCTGTCCGAGATAATTGTTACTTTAACCGTATCTGCCCAGGGCAGTTGTTACTTTAAATATTTTTACTCTAGGCAGGTTAAACTTTAACTATTTCTACTCTAAGCTGTTATTACTTTAACTTTATTCTAAGCAATTGTTACTTCAACTCTTTCTATTCTAAAAATGTTGTTACTTTATCTCTTTCTATCATAAACAGTTGTTACTTTAACCGTTGTTATACAAGTCAATTGTTGCTTTTAAATAGTAAACGCTTGATTAAAGTATGTTAATGGTTAATGAAACAAATACGTGGGATACAAGTCAGAGTAAAGGTTAATATGAGAACTGGATGGGACAGTAGTTAGAATATAGGCTAATGTGACAACGTTGTGGGACATGAGTTAGAATGTAGGCTAATGTGACAGCCAGGTGGGACAGTAGTTAGAATGCATGCTAATGTGACAATTAGATGAGACATCAATTATAATGTGGGCTAATGTGACAACTAGATGGGACATCAATTAGAATGTAGCCTAATGTGGTAACTAGATGGGATATCAGTTAGAATGTAGGCTTATGTAACATCTAAAAAAGTCGCTTAAAAGTCGACAGGGTCGACTTCATAGTACCGGGTTTTATCCCATATGGTTCGGTTTTATCCCGTATGACGCGGAAAGCGTCGCACAAAGCACAAGCTCCGTAGCTCTAGCGACGACCCACAGGAGTCTCTGAAAAATTTCACTCGTGAACCGAAGGACGCTGCCCGAAATCGAACTCACAACCTACGGAGCTCGAGTCAAACGGCTTGACCACTTCGCCACGGAGACTCCCTAATATGACATCTAGATGAGATATCAATTAGAATGTAGGCTAATGTGACAACTTGGTGGGACAGAAGATAGAAAGCATATCGTTTAAGAAGCAACCAATAAACAGTAAATGAATTCCTTGGTACAGGATGAGATAGACGGGGGACTCACACTTGTAAATCTATGCCGCGAAATTAAGTGTATCTTGACTTCAGTTGAGTGATGCGCGCATCTTTGGAGGTGACGGACAAAACTGTACGTCACTCATACACCCTGTAGGCATGTGTCTGATATTCAGGTCCTTAAAATTTCACACCTATTTTTAAAAATTTCTCTCTTGGCTGAAAAAAATTAGGTGTCCTTGAAAGTGGAAGAGGAGACAGAGGAAGAGGGAGGAGGAGGAATGATTTTGAATCCTTTGCCAGTTGTCCTGCTTCATGCAGTTTCACGCCGAAGGTATTTTCAATGTGCCATGTCCAGCTTCGTGCTAGCAAACCCTTGTCTCTTCTTGCATAAACCATTCCTTCTATCTCCATTCTGTCCAAATTAGCATTCCTACTGTGGTGTTTACTATGACCAAAGTATTTCAGCTCCTAAGATATAATGCTGTTTACGAGCCTGTATTCTCCGACATTCAGGTCTTGTAGAATGTTATTGGTTGTCAGGTTGTATATAGCAACAGTAATTTCAAGTGGATTGCATCAGAACGACTTGTGACTGGAAATTCCAACATATAGAAGAGCAGCCCGGGAAGGTTAACCCGGTCAACAAATGCCCGCAGAAGTCGGATGTGTCGGCCTAACGGCGCAAGAACGCAGCTCTGCTGTAAACAGTCACAACGCAATCACATCCGAAAAAAAACTCCGGATGAACGAAGAAGAAGAAGAAGAAGAGCAGAAGTTAAGGGTCCTTGTTCAAGCCTTAAGATAGGCCTCATGTTAGTGAAAGTAAGGGTTCTTTTTCCTCCTGTCAGGCTTATTGAGTATATGGTGCTAGACCTATATTCTGTATACGTCTATCGGCACTTAGTGGTTGATGTAGTCAGTACCAAGCCTCCCGCCTTTGTACCCCAAGACATATACAGGTAACCATTTTAGGCAGAGTTGATCTAGGAGCGCAGGTCATTTAAAAAATTTCAAATCCTCGATATGTTGTATTGAGTAGAAATGACTCGCAGAAATACAGGGATGGAATACGAACCTGCATGTGGCTTAAGTTCGACTTTTCTTTCTTTCTAACTAAGCCACTCTACATAGATTTTGGCAAATATGGGGCAATTTTTAAGTCACTTCACAGCGACGGGTGGTATATAAAAAGGGTGAAAGGAGGAGACACGAATGCCGTTTCGTGGTCAGCCAGGTTTGTTCAAAAGTATAGTGTTTGTCTGTGTCCTTTTAACATTTTGAAAAAAAAAAAATATATCCGATTATAACTGCGCATGTAACTGCCAAGAAACTTGGAGAACAATGGCCCATAAATGTTAACGATATGTAAATTTAAGGGAGGTAATAAAATGCTGCATAACACATGGCGCAACCTGCCGGTCTTACAATACGATATGTATGATGAAGCAGCTTACCGTGTGCTTGATACTGCCTACTACGTAGTTTTTCTAACTGAAGATTCTTCTTGTTGGTTTAGATCTTCCCTGTGATCTCAGGCGCCCCAAGAGCGAAGAGTGGTCGCGATCATAACTGAATGCCCCGCGAGCTCTTATAGCCCTAACTGTGCTGGACTTAGGTATCAGCACAGAACAGGGGAGGTGGTCACTTCCATGGTCTCCAAGGACGCTCCATTTTATATCTGATGCCGCCTCTTGTGATACAAGCGCCAGGTCGATGGTCCGTGTCAGGGTCCCCCGGTCTCATTGCTAGCCTAGTGGGTGTCCCGTCATTTAGACAGACAACATCCGTCTCAAGCAAGGCCTCAGCAAGAGCAGTACCCAGTCTGTTCTGTTCTCTCCAGACCTGTCCCATTCCTTGGCGCGGGCATTGAAGTCAGCACATATCAGATACCTGTTACCTGGGTGTCCACTGAACCTTTCAACAAGTCCCAACTCTCTATGCTTATGCAAGATTCCCCACTTACACAAGCCAGTTGTCACTAAGTTTTCTGGTTTATTTCTTCTAATAACGTGCCCAAGCAATTTTGACTGTTTATGTCTAAACTTCACCCAACCACCATGGTGGACACCAGAGGTGGAGAATTCATGGCGGGAAAAGAGGGCGGCCATAAGGAATTGGCAGAGGGTGCAGAGAGCAACCAATTCAGTTGACACAGAATTGGAAGAGGCTGAAAGATATAAAAAGTAAAGGTGCAGGATTTTAAACTCCAGGCAGCTGAGGCAAAGAGGATTAAGTGGGAACAGTTTATCAATGAAGTCGGTGGGGATGTGACATTGGGAAAATTCTGGAGGCTGCACCGGCAGATGAAGAGACAGGCGATGCCTGGTACACATGGTACCGTTTATGATGATAACAACCGACCTATGACAACTGACAAGGACAAAGGGGAGGCTTTTCTTGCGCGATTTTTAAAACAGACGGATCAGCAAGATAGGGCTATTAGAGATAGCGTCAGAGAAGCCTTGTCACGGGTCACTTGGAAGGAGGACTGTGCGATTAAAGTGGAGGATATTAGACGGGTACTGAAGCGGGCTAAAGACACAGCGCCAGGTCCGGATGGGGTGAGGTACTCCCATATGAGGAACATAAATGATGGGGGATTGGAGGAGATGGCTCTTTGTTTCAACCTAAGCATCAATACGGCGGAAATACCCCACGATTGGCTGCATAGCTACATGGTCCCACTCCCAAAGCCAGGCAACGATCACTCCAGACTTAATGGATACCGAATCATAACCCTGCAAAACACGTATGGCAAAGTCCTCGAAAAGATAGTAGCACGCAGGCTCCAGCGACATTTGGAAAGTCGTAATCTGCTTCCCCAGGGACTCGGGAGTTACCGGCCTGGGAAGGACACCTGGGCCAATGCTGCAACTTTTGCATTTGATGTCTACGAGGGCTTCCAGGATAAACAGGAGACAGTGGCGGTAGCTCTTGACCTGGAGGATGCGTATAACAGGGTCAGGTATGATCGGTTGATATACACACTGTTGGACATGGAGGTCTGCCCTTGCCTTGTTAGATGGGTTGCGGCAGTCCTTTATGAGCGTAAGGTTGCACTGCGCATGGGTTCCTGGACTTCTGACCCCTGTACTATTACACCTGGGTTGCAGCAGGGATCTATCTTGTCCCCAGTGCTCTTTAATGTCTACACCAGCAAAATCGCAGCTTTTGAGAGGTGTGGGTAGAATCTTGACATTTGCAGATGATGTGCTGGTGTACAGACAGGGCAGAGACAGGGCCAGTTTGGCGAAAGACTTACAGGTGGCAGTAAACAGGGTGGCGGAGTGGTGCAGGGACACAGGGGCCATTATACACCCAGACAAGGCATCGGTTGTGTGGTACTCCCTGGATAACCGGATCGTCAAGGCAGATGTCCCAGGTATTATGTTGAATGGATGTCCTCTTAGTCGAGAGAGTAAATTGAAGTACTTGGGTATCACCTTTGACAGGTGTTTGTCTTTTAAGGATCACGTGGAGGCTTTGGTGGTGAAGGCTGGTAGGGGACTTAATGCATTGAGGGCTATGGCAGCAACCGGGGTAGATCAGAGGATGCTGTACAGGCTCTTTCAGCAGTTAATAATTTCTGTCATTGAGTATGGTTTGGGGCTGCTGACAGTATCAAAGAGCCAGTTTGAAAGGTTGGAGCGCATACAGAATGCTGCCATGCGGTTAATCCTGGGGTGCACAAAGGACACACCAATTATATGCATGAGGCATATCCTGGCGCTACCAACAATGACGGATAGACATAGGGTCCTTCAGGCCAAATGGTACCTGAGAGTTGCCGCAGACAGGGATCACCCGCTGCATGCAGCAATGGATATGGTCAAGGGTCATAGACTAAGACGAGGCAGGTCCTGGATGGCACAGGCAGAACTTTCTATAAGTCAGGTGTGTGATCTAGAGACCATCAATCGTGAAAGAGAGTGGGTTGAAGTTCCGGAAGACATGACGGACTGGCACAATGTAATAATAACACTGGGTCGTGAGTGCAGAGAATGGGCAGCGGGCCGCACTGAGTTTGAAGTGCAACAGCTGATCCAGAGCAACACACATCAAGGTGACATAGTCATCTACACCGATGGGTCAGTGGTGAGAAACAGACGTAGTGGTTGGGGCTTTATTGCAAAGGCTAATGGACGAGTCTTGAAAAAGGAGAGTCTGGCATATGAGACTACGACCTCCAGCATGAGAATGGAGGTGGAGGCAGTAACAGCGGCATTCCGGTGGCTAGAGGAGACTACTGCAACACACGTTGTATTCATTACGGATTCAAAGAGTATGCTTAGTAAGGTGGAGAAAGGAATGTTTCGTGTGGAATGGCTCTCGTCGCTTCAGAGGTCACAGATTGTGAGAATTGTATGGATATTTTGCCCTGGCCATGCGGGGGTACGGGGGAATGAACAGGCTGATAGGCTAGCAGGGAATGCACCTCTTGGTGGTAGTTTGCCTATGGACAAGGGGGAGGTGGTCGTGCGCTTGTGGGACCAGGTGGAGAAGGCGGAGGAACAGATTGAGAACCCATATGTGGAAAGATTGAGATTATGGGGGATCGGCAGGGGTTCTGGAAGAATCTCAAAACTGAGAGGGAAGACCAGGAGTACGTTTAATCAGATAGCGGTGGGAACGATTAGTAGTATGACTCTTCGCTGGCTGTTGAACGAGGGGACGGAGCACGTATGGGAATGTCCTGAGTGCAGTGATGTCGGTTCTTAACTCAACTCAACTCAACTCAACTCAACTTTTCTTACTGAACTATTCGAAGTTGCTTGATACTGTAAATGTTTCTATCCCAGAGAAGCAGTTATTTTAATTCCTCAGGACAATGCATTTTAGTAGGTTGCAGTAACAAATCATCATCATCATGTTTCATGCCGACACGCACGGGCAGGTCATGTTTCGCCAGCTTACACGATCACCAGAATCGTGCATCAGCTCTGCGTTATTGTCTCAAACATGCCATGTGGTCAAGTCATCCAGATATTTATTTCTTTGCCTTCGGTTTGTTCTTTTTCCCCTCAATCTTGCCAGTTGCTGGTTTATTTCTTCTCATAACGCGCCCAAACAATTTTGACTGTTTATGTCTAATTTCTCCAATCAGTTTACGGTTTTCATTTGCTTCTTGTAAGACTGGCTCATTGGTCCTTCTGTGTGGCCATGGTATTCTTTATATTTTCATCATACACCGCATCTCTACTGTCATTTGATATATTTCAGCTTCTCCTTCTCATTGTCCACATACTCCAGGACTGCCCAAACTACAACATATCCAGGCGAACCTTCAGGCCTAGAGACTCAACAGTGGAAGATAAACTCTATCGATCGCTGAGTGAACTAAAAAAGACTGTTAGATTCATACAAGAGACAACATTGCAGTTATAGACATATTTCAATGCGAACGAAAGAAGAAGAAGAAGAAGAAGAAGAAGAAGAAGAAGAAGAAGAAGAAGAAGAAGAAGAAGAAGAAGAAGAAGAAGAAGAAGAAGAAGAAGAAGAAGAAGAAGAAGAAGTCCACGTTTCAAATCTATACAAATGTATAGGTTCAATTTAGCAACTCAATATTCCTTTTCTAGGTGCAACTGACATCTTTTTATTGGTCAGTATGCTTTCCATCTTGCAATAGGCTACCTTCGCCATGGCGATTCTTTTTCTAATCTCTTCACAATATTTCCTATCAGATTTTATGACTGTTCCGAGATAATTGTACCGATTCACTTGCTTAAGAATATTCCCATTTACTTGTATATTACATTGTGGTATTTCCTTCTTCCCAGTGACGACTATAATCTGTCTTCTTGCAATTGAATTCTAACCCTAGTTGTTCACTGTGTGCAACAACCGCATCTACTAAATGTTCCAGATGCTGCTCATTGTCTGCAGTCAATACTGTATCATCTGCTTATCTAATATTTTTGATGTTTCTCCATCCAATGATGATTCCTTTCATAGCTTCTACATTTCTGAAAATATTTTCACTGTACAGGACAAAAACGATCTGGAAACATTAAACATCTCTGTCTCACACCTCTCTTAATATTCTGATATTAACCTACTTCATTATCATTTCTTATGGCAGATTATTGTTTCCAATATATGCACTTTGATACTGTAAACAACTCGAGATGATCGTGGGATCTGTCCAGGACAGAAAAAGTTAAGAGTTGTCTGGCTCTGCTATGACGAATTTCTATCTATTTTTTTTTTAATCTGACGCTGCCATGACGTGTTATTTATTTTCACCTAATATCTATCAATCTGGATTTCTAATCGTCTAGTATTTCTATCCAATTATTATCAACGATTCTGTCACTGCAGTAACGTGTATTTCTATAAAACTAATCATTTATGAATCTGTCGCTTCCGTGACGTAGTGTTTCTATCGACAGACAATCCACGAATCTTTTAATGCCATGATGCAATATTTCTGCCTATTTATAATCCATGAATCTGTCAATGCAGTGACGTAATATTGCTATCTATTAATAATCCATGTATCTGGCACTGTCGTAATGTAGTATTTATATCTATCTAGTATCTATGAGTCTGGCATTGCTATGAGGTAGTAATACTATCTAGGTATCATCTATGAACAGCGTACTACCATGGCATAGTATTTCTTTCTGCTTAACATCTGTGAATTTGGCTTAGTTATGCCGATGATGTCTATCTGCTTATCATCTGTGAATCTGACTGTCAGGGTGTGGTATTCCTATCTACTTATTATCTGTTAATCTGACTTTGCCATGTCGTAGTATTTATATCTACTATCTACATTTACTGTCTACGTTCTATCTATTATCTACAATATCCCTTTGTCATCGCCTAATATTTATATCTACTTATCATCTATAAATCTGACCTTACCGGAAAATATAATTTGTATCTACTTATTACCTATGAATATGGCTCTGCCATGATGCAGTATTTCTATCTACTTATCATCTATGAAATTTAATGTGCCGTAGTGTAGTGTTTCTATCTGCTAGTAAATGAAATTGACTGTGCCAGGACGTGATATTTTTATCTATCTGTTGTCTATGACCACAAACACTACGGCATATGGTCCCCACGATCATCTCGTGATGAAACAGTGAAGCCATTTGCCTCCTGATCCAAAAATAGCGGGTTCGTTTCCAGACTCCATCAATAGATTCGCAAGAGCAAATTTTTTGTGCTCTGTGCGACCGGCAGGCGATTAGTTGCTATACGGAGAATAAACAAAAACAAAAACAATTGTGCTACATGGCAGGAAACCAATGCAATAAAGTGGACACTTTTGTCTTTTAACCACCTTTTTTGGTACACAAGGATGGTTATGCGTAGAGCTGAGTCGAAGTTATCTTTCATACACTAATTCTATAGTGGTGTCCCCATGGATACGTGGTCCAGTCACATGCCTCACTCCCCAAAGGTCGGGTGTTCGTTTTCTCTCTCGGCCATTCAGTTTACCAGTTCAATGTTTACAGATCCCTGAATGTCGTAGTTGTCGCTACGGAGTGCTCTGTGAGACTATTTCGACTGTCCTCTTTGGAAAAGTAAACCGACCATATATGATTAAACCCACTGCAATAAAACCGATCCTGTTTCCTTTAAACCTATTACATTGCTGTCAACGCCAGCATTTTACTGTTGTTGTTGATTTCTTGTCAAGTTTACGTTCAGTAGTTTGCCATTGATTTCTGAACGACAGGCTCCCATACCAACACGTTAAAACCCAGCGCAACGCGGTCTGCTGCCAAATCGGTCGCAGCTGTGTTTTGAACGCAGGTAAGGGGGGGGGGTTAAGAATCGCGTCCGTAAAACCTTAGCCACGGAAACCGGCAATGGCTAACTATTGAAGATAAATTTGCCGAGTAAATCACAAACAGTTCTGGGGTTCATTGCGAAATCCTATAATGGATATGTAGTTAACTTTCGCCGGTCTCCCTGAGCAAGGCTTTAACGTCTTTCTCCGTAATCCCGTATATTATCGGGGGTAACGCAGCTGCGCGAGAATCGGTTTCGCACCGAGCTGGTAACTTACGGGGGTATATGAGCCGGTCGCTCAGAAATCAGTGGCAAACTACTGAGCGTAATCTTGCCTAGTACATCAACAGCAGCTGAAAAATGCTGGTGTAAACTGCAACGTCCTGCAAGGGATATGCAAAAATAAAAAAAAAGTTAACTTTCATTCAAGCGTTCTAGCAACGTTCTATGCTGCTTTAAAAAAAAAAAAAAATTCAATGCAGGGAGTGGTACCTGTACTGTTTCTAATATTCAATTCTTCATTATATCTTTTCTAGTGAAGCCTGCAACTTTTCTACATTTCATAATAGCCCACGCAATTCAACGAGTCTCTGAAATGGGGTTATTCTTTTTTTATATCACGTTTGAAAAGTCAAGTAGCGGGTGTTTGGGGCCTATCTTAACTACACTACCCTCCCACCAAACCAGTGTTTATTTTTACACCAACCACTTCACACATCTCTGCGCCATTCACGCCGCCACGTGAACACCTGCACTGCCGTCTAGCAATGTCAAGGCTGACTTCAACTGTTTAGTCGTGACACCTCAGTATTCAAACCCACCAGAACGGTGCATAAAAGCCTTTCAAGCCACAGGGGGGTGAGGGTGGTGGGTTTAAGTAACTTGAGTCGGTAACCCTTCGCATGTGTTTACACATTAGACAACTTTAATTTTTAATTTAAAAAAAAAGGTCAAGTAGGTTGTTGTGAATTTAACAGCTCTGTAGCCGAATTGAAAAGAACTTGGGAATAAATTAATATTCGGAAAGTAGGCCATGCCCAAATATGGAGATTAGAGACAGCGGTATACAGGTGTCACCTTTGAGCTCCAGGTATGTTATCGCTGGTGACGTGGTTTACTGTAAACATCTGCATGTTTGTCTGGGCATTTATTTGAAGACATGATACAGTAGTAGTTGCAGGTGGGAAGACTGATTGATATATGAGACATGTATGGCAGATGGGAAGACTGATATATGGCAGGCATATGTGGCTACATGGTTAGGGGCACTGAACAGGAACATCCACATATTGAAAAATATAGTCCCAGAATATGCGGGCACAGAGAGAGAGAGAGAGAGAGAGAGAGAGAGAGAGAGAGAGAGCGAAAGAGTGAGAGAGAGAGAGAAAGGGAGAGCGAAAGAGAGAGAGAGAGAGAGAGAGAGAGAGAGAGAGAGAGAGAGAGAGAGAGAGAGAGGAGTGGCGGGAGAAAGATTGCCGATAAACAAGATTGCCCAAGTAAAGAAACAGAGACACATGGAAAGGTCAACAAACAGTGCGATGGATAACACAAAGACAGGCGGAAGGACTAAGCGAAAGACGGGCACACACACACACACACACACACACGCACGCACGCACACACACACCTAGCCACCAGCTAGACAGACAGACAGACAGACGAGACTATATTGGATAAATATATAAAAACCCTGGAAGGTTATCCCGGTCAACAAATGCCCACAGAAGTCGGATGTGTCGGCCTAACGGCGCAAGAACGCAGCTCTGCTGTAAACAGGCACAACGCAGTCACATCCGAAAAAAAAAAAAAATCCGGATGAACGCAGAAGAAGAAGAAGAAGAAGAAATATATAAAAAGACAGGTAGATACACAGCTAAGTAAGTTGTCAGGATGTTACATGGGTGATTTAGATGTCAGATAGAAAGACAGGAATGTATGTAGGCGTATAATTAGCTTGGTAGGCAGTTAGATATGTTGATACATGGGTGAGATAGCTATTAGAAAGACAGGAATGTATTTAGGTGGCAGGTTAGATGGTTTACTAGCTCAGTGTCCACCTCTCACTTCACCACGGTTTTGAATAACGAAGACACAAATAATATATTGCACTATTTATTGCCTGGCATATTTCGCTGAACCTAGTCAGGTACATACTGCAGAATTCACACAACATAAAGTAAAATAACTAGATAAATCCTTCAAGCTGAAATATGCGCATGTTCGCACAGTAATCTCAATTGTCTACCACACTAAGTCAGTTTAACATTACAAGAAATGGGAAGAGATAATATTAATATATTAGGAATGTGTGAAACCAGATGGAGAGGGGCAGGGATCAAGACAGGAGAGGATTGTAAGATTATTTATTCTGGAAGAGAAGAACGGCAAAGAGGTGTGGCCATTATGTTGGATCGGCAAACATAAAGTTCTATTAAAGGTTATTGGGCAGTGTCAGACAGAGTTCTATTAGTAAAATTAAACGGAAGACCTATTGCAAAAAATGTCATTCAAATATATGCTCCAACAAGTGAATGCAGTGAAGAAAGTATAGATAAATTTTATAATGACATGGAACTTGCTTTCAAGAAATGTAAAAAATCAGAAATACATATTATAATGGGTGATTTCAACGCAAAAGTGGGAAATCAAGGTGATGGATGCAGTGTATGCAACCATGGTTTGGAAGAGCGAAACGAAAGAGGATACATACATGTAGAATGGGCAAAAGAACAAGAAATGGTTGTAGGAAACACCTGGTTTAAACATCATCCTAGAAGATTATGGACATGGAAGAGTCAAGACAACAGGATTAAAAATCAGACAGATTAAATCCCGATTAGCAGAAGGTTTCGAAATGCGCTAACAGTCATAAAAACAGTTCCCAATGCAGACTGTTACAGTGATCACAGATTAATTATAGGCAGACTGAGGATAAAGTTAAAGAAAGTCAAGTTTACAACCAGAAACACTAAATATGATTTGTGCAAATTGAAAACTGACAAAGAAATACAAGATAATTTTAACATAGAAGTAAAGAACAAATTTGATATATGGTCTGATCTAGAGATCCTATTTCAAGTTGTGGATGATCAATGGGAAATGTTGAAGAATTAAATCAGTTTAGCAGCAGAAAAAGCTATTCCAAAATTAAAGAAAGTGGGTCGTCAGACACGAATGACTGAAGAAATTTTACAGCTAATAGAAACAAAAAGAGAGAACAAAAATAATCTTGCCCAATATAAAGAAATTCACAGAAAAGTCAGAACATTATGTAAGGAGGCAAAAGAAGCATGGCTCGAGAAAAATTGTATAGAAATTGAAACACAACACAACAGTAAAAATACCAAACTAATGCACAAAAGAATTCAGGAGCTTACTAATCAAAGAACACATACATAAGCAGGCTGCCTAAAGACAAAAGATGGAAAAATCATAATAGAAAAAGATCAGATTTTACATGTATGGTCAGATTATGTAAAATACCTTTATGATGATAACAGAGAAGAACAGTATGATATTCCAAATAATAATGAAGGACCATCACGTTTGAAGATAGAGGTTCAGAATGCTCTTAACCATATGAAATCTGGCAAGACCTCCGGTTCAGACAGCATCACAACAGAAATGATTAATGCTTTAGAAGAATACGGAATAGATAAAGTTACCAGACTCCTGAATACCATATATGATACTGGAGATATACCTCATGAATTATGTAATTCTGTATTTATTGCAATCCCAAAGAAATCAGGAGCCTTGGAATGTGATCAAAAACGAACAATTAGTATAATGAGTCACATCACGAAGATCTTGCTAAGAATTATCATGCAAAGAGTCAGGAAGAAAATACAACCTGAAATAGGAGAGGAACAATGTGGGTTTGTAGAAAGCAAGTGTACAGTAAATGCTGTTTACGCACTGAGAATAGTAATTGAACGTTCAATAGAAGTAAACAAAGATCTACACCTCTGCTTTATTGACTACACAAAGGCATTTGATAAAGTGAGACATGTCGACATGATAAGGATGCAAAGACCTTAGACTTGTAAAAAACATATATTGGAAACAACAAGCTGCCATAAGAATTGATAATGAAGTAGGTCAATATCAGCCTATTAAGAGAGGTGTGAGACAGGGATGTGTAATGTCTCCAGATCTTTTTTCCCTGTACAGTGAACATATTTTCAGAAATATAGAAGATATGGAAGGAATCAACATTGGGGGACGATACATCAATAACATTAGATATGCAGATGATACAGTCTTGATTGCAGACAATGAACAGGACCTGCAAAATTTAGTAGATGCGGTTGTTGCACACAGTGAACAACTAGGGTTAGAATTGAATTGTAAGACACAGATTATGGTCGTCACTAGGAAGGAAGAAATACCACAATGTAATATACAAGTAAATGGGCATATTCTTAAACAAGTGAATCGGTACAACTATCTCGGAACAGTCATAACATCTGATGGAAGATGCCTTGAAGAGATTAGAACAAGAATTGTCATGGCGAAGGTAGCCTTTTGCAAGATGAAAAACATACTGACCAATAAAAAGATATCAATTGAAACGAGAAAAAGAGTGTTGAAGTGCTACATAGAACCTGTACTTTTATATGGATGTGAGGCGTGGACAATGAGCAGACAAGCTGAAAAACATCTGATGGCTGTGAAAATGTGGTTTCTGAGGAAAATGCAAAGAATACCATGGACAGACAGAAAAACTAACGAATAAGTCCTTCAAGAAACAAATGAAGATCGTAAACTGATTAGAGACATTAGACGTAGACAGTCAAAAATTTTTGAGCACGTTATGAGAAGAAATGAATTGGAGAACTTGGTGACAACTGGCAAGATCGAAGGGAACAGACCAAGAGGAAGACCAAGAATTAAATACCTGGATGGCTTGGCCACATGGCATGGTCGAGACAGAAACACGGAGCTGATCCACGACTCTGGTGATCGAGTGAGATGGCAGAACATGACCGCCCACACTTATCGGCATGGCACATAATGGATGGATGGATATGTATATTTCAGCTTGAAGGATTTATCTAGTTATTTTACTTTATGTTGTGTGAATTCTGCGGTATGTACCTGACGAGATGCAGCGAAATATGCCAGGCAATAAATCGTGCAGTCTATTGTTTGTTTCCTCGTTATTCAAATTAACTACGGGAAAACATTGTTTTGAATTACCATGGTTTCACTGATACGGACCTGTGTGCCGATCATCTACAATCATAATGGAGAAGCATTGTGGCTATCTTGAAATGTTACAGTGTGCGAAAACCGAGAGCAATGTTGGCCTACCCCTTTGTTGTCAGTTGTGTGGCTGTTTCCATGACATCGTGTGTGGCAGTGAAGAGAGACCTGGGTATAACATACACACACGCACGTACACGAACACACACATATGTTGAAATGTCGGCTATGTCAAGTATACACAATTCAACACTGCATATGTTTATTATTCCTTCTCTTGTGGAATGTTCTGTCGAACTCTTTATGTCCTAGAGCAGGGGTGGCCAACACAAAGCCCGCGGGCCGCATGCGGCCCGCCTGAAGTCATGTTGTGGCCCGCGGAGTGGGAAGCGACGATGTGGTCGAAGCTGTAGCACGCTTGCTTGTTGACTTTAATTTCTTTTTTTAAAATTAGGTGCGTGGCCCGTCAGGAAATATTATTTCTGAAATTTGGCCCCCCTGCTGAAAAGGTTGGCCACCCCTGTCCTAGAGTGTCTTAGACGATTGTTACATGCACTTGAAGCGCGTCAAAAATCATCACTAACTACTTAAATAACAATTGTTGAGAAACAAATTTGCACGTGCTGATTGAAGCCTACATAAGTAGACGAAAGAAATAGCGATAAATAGAACATTTATTATCATCAAGTGCCCTACCAGCTGACGTAGGCGTTCATGGCTCTCCACAGATCTCGGTCTTTGGTGTTCTGGATCAAATCTGCTGATGATATTCCTCCGTGCCACCGTCTCAATCCATCCAGCATCATTTCTCTTGGTCTGCCTCTGCCTCTCTTCCCCTCGATCTTTCCAGTTGTCACGATGTTCTCCAATGCCTCTTTTCTCATCACATGACCAAAGAAAGCTGTTGTCTGTCTCTTTCTTATTGTTGTATATAGTGTTCTAGTTTCATTAGCCTGTTTCACATTAGAACATTAGTGACATAAAAACATCAAGTATTGCTTGCTTGTGTTCGTTGGCTTGAGCTCCACCGCGAAGTCCTGTATGTCGGATGAAGGCATCCTGTTGTCCAACATCAGTGTGATGTCATACAGGACCTGAGGTTTGCGTGAGTATCCATTGTCCCATGTCTGGCTTATTGGTGTGCAGATACCTCGCCGTACAGGCAGACACTCTCCGCCTTCGGAGGAATCGGCGATCCTACTGACTTTAGCCAGGATCCCGAAGGGACCTGTTACCCAGGACACTCGACGAGGACGCGTCAATAGGTCTTGGCCAGTATAAAACCCGGCCCTGGTGCCTTGGAAACACCTGTGCGTCCCACATCAAATATTAATTACCATACCGAGATTCGAACCTGTCAACTTCATAAGACGGCAGTGCCTCGCTGCAGAAACAAAATGTAGCAATGTCAGAGTGATCGAACTTTGCCCTTGGGGGGTGGGGGGGGGGGGCGCTGGCAATAATAGTTTTCCGACTCACTTCCGGTTTTTGACCATGTCTTGTTTGATTCGATTTATTGTAACCAGCGTGGTACGACATCAGGAGAATCAACTCTGATAATTGCAGTAGAGGTCCTTTTGCTGTACTGCAAGCGTTTGCGGCCGAGAAACTTTTTCTCTTGAATTTCTGGAAGCTTATTTACGAATAGTAAGCTAATTTGTCTTATAACTCCTGAAGTTTAAAGAAACCTTAACTTTTTGTTGCATTTTTGAATCCCCATTCAATTTTACATAAATGTGAAGAGTTTGAACAATGCTGGTGTTTGCTGGAGTTCAGGAAAAAAATAATTAGCACATGAAAATGAGATCATAACACAAAATTCAAGATGGCGGTGCCCATACAATAGTTCTAAACTATAGCGGACCTGTATTTATTTATAATTAGAACTGGTAATTTAACTACTAAAATTAAACAGAATACAAGTGTCATTTGTAGCAGTAATGTATCTGTGTATTTGTATAATATTTCAGCATTTGACATGACTGAAAATAATTTTGAAAGCCAGTTTTCAGACCCGTCTAAACCTGTAAGTAGTGTAAGGAGTACTTTTTTTCTAAGCAGCGCAGCAGTACATAATTATTTAAATTTAAATACAATACTGTAAAATAAGTTATGTTTTTTTTAAAGTTAGTATTTAATTATTAATTGCTCACTTTTAGATATAGAACAGTTTAGTTTACTTTCTAAACTAAAAATAGTGTAATTATAGAGCAGAAGTAGAAATCAATTATTATTATTAGCGAAAGTGACTGCTTAATTATGCAGCAGTTACAAACTTATTTACTTACATTAATGCATGATATTTAATCAACAAAAGAAAGCTGTCACAATGCAATGGGTGCATCAAGACAATGTGAGTACATTTTTATGAATTGTTCTTTCACTAACGACGAACATTTCACTAACGACGAACATTTCACATGACATTTATTTAATATAAAAGGGCAGCTATTTATAACTGTTAATTAGGTCACAGCACATCCTATCGAAAAGTCTTAAAAGTCAAGTGCATTTTTCTCAGAGACTTGGAGACTCTCGTGCTTTGTGCGATGCTTTCGGCAGGCCACCCTGCGGAAAGAGACCGAACAATATGGGAGAAAACCCGGTGCAATGAAGTCGATCATCTCGATCCTGTCGGCATTCTATCGAAAGAGGAATGTGACTTTTACTTTCCTGTTACCAAAATGCACAATAAAGTATACATCTTGTCAGGTTTGTTAGCGATGTGACATACTTTTAATGAATATTAAACAATTGGCGGCCATTTTTAATTGTTAATTAGGTCACGGCATATCCTATCGAAAAATAGATAATACGTCAAGTTAGGCCTCGCCAGCCCGGACGCAATGATATACGGTACTATGTTGTCCGTTTAAAAATAAACAAGCCACAGTAATAGAAGGCAGAATGTCTCAGCTTCCAATTTATTGAGCCGCGATAAAATCTCTCCCATTACTTAGGACCTCATTACACTTCCTGATTTTAAATCACGACACAAGAATATTCATAACTCCGCTTAGAATTAACGGAGACTCTTCGTTGAGGTACCGTTGGATTCGTCTTGTCAAGCTGTATCCAACTGTTATGATTTCATAAGTAGAAACCCCATTTTAAAATATTCTCTGTATATGCTACAAAATGTGCTTTGATGTATACTCAACTCGACAGTCTTAAAAAGATGTCATCATTAGCCAGGTCTATCAACCCCATTAACCCATAACTATGGAATATGGACAAAATTCGTATCTTATCTATCCATTTAAATTATACCACAGGTCCCATGATTTTCTATTAATCAACCAAAAGTCAAATAACAAACACTAAAACACATCGAGCTGTAATGTTATGTCTAGTTTATTACGAGCATTTAAACAAGTGACGCGACTGGTCGGTTCCTATGTGGTAAACGTAGTACACAGGAATATTAATTGTTGTCACCCCTTGAGTCCAGTGAGAGCTGCACTGGCTCCAGTAGTTCAGTTCAAATTCAGTGTATCGACTGTTTTATTTCTGGGAGCTGCAGTAGCGTAGTGGCTAAGTTGCAGCTCAGATGGTTATGGGTTCGAATCCTCATCATGGCAGATTAAACAAAAATAAAATTGGCCTCGGCTTCCAGGTTCATGCTGAAAATTAGCGCCAGAAAATTCCCTGGGAAGTAAAAGCGGGCAGCATGATACTGACCACATCACCCACACTGTGACAACAAATACGCAATGTGGGTCTAGTACAATATCCCAAATTCCCATTACAGCATGTAAAAGGGCAGTTTACTTACTGTCACTTAAAATGTTATTCCAATATTTTGTTTTTAATTTTATATCCTTTTTACAGGACATCGCTGTCTATACTAGTAGTACTAGCATATTACTGCTGTTGTTGATGTCTTGGCAAGTTTGCGTTCAGTAGTTTGCCATTGCTTTCTGAACGATCAATCAATCAATCAGATGCCGTCTCCACAACGAAGGTTGGATACAATGGATCTCCAACACTGTCTGTCTCTAGCCCTGACTGCACATTCTTGTGATATATTTTCGCAAGCAGACAACATCGCGGAGAATATTCAAGAGTGACATCACAACAGTGAAGGTGTATTCCCCGCTTCTAAAATCCTAATTTTACACTGCAAACTCAATTTACGACAATACGAAGCAACAGCGACTTTGAAAACAAAAAACTTGGACCCGAAAAGCTAGCATAAAAGAGACGAACGACCGATACACGTTCTCATTGTGTGTACCACAAACACGTCTCACTAACAAGAAGAAGGCCGACTGTGAATGCAAAAATTGTTGGCCTCAGATCTCTACGAACACCAGTACGACAATAAAATCTAGAGAGAAAAAGACCAACCAAGCAGCAGCCAGTGTATTTGGAAATCCAAGCAAATCTCGGACTTGACATTTGGGTGGTGATTGAAGCCATTCGAAAAGAATAAGATAAAAACAATAATGTTTTAAATTAGTTTAGTCTGTGAGCCTGTTTCCCGAGAAGAGTTGGTATGTCAGTGTGTTGAAAATCACGTGATTAGTCCTAAAGAAATTAATTTAGTAGAACCTAAATATTATATTCAGTTATCATAGCCATGGATGAACTGTACATTAGAACAAACCACAGCGAGTTTCTGTTTCTCCCAGTCAACCAACTTATTTATTGTGAAAGCATTAGACCTAAGTTGTACATTTTATTTCTTAAGTAGTTAAACTCAATCAGCAGTGAATTAGAAGTTGGTGAGTAACTTAAGATTTAGGAAGCTAAGAATACTTAGTTCGCTAAGAAGAAACTATTTTACACGTGCCAACATGGGAAGAGAAATTAGTGTAATGTGTAACAATTATGTGTAACAACATGTTTAACAGAAAGGTACATGAGCACATGAGAGGTAAATAGATTACTATATTTATCATAATTTTGTGTGGTGGGTGAAAGCACCCATATGGTGAGTCAAAGGTATTGTAGTTGTTGTAAACATGTGGATTGATCATTTGTGAGGAACATAATAATGCCAAATAATCACCCCTGCAAGTGTGATTATGATGTATGATGAATGAATGTGGATTGGGTGTATCACATAATTCTATGTATTTGATGAGAGCATGTGGTGATCCATGTGTGATTTCATTATTGTTATACATGAGGAATCATCTTTTGTGAATCTCATAAGTATGCATAATAATCACATAAGTCTATATAATTGAATAGAGCATGTCCGTGGTGAGTCATGTGTGATTTCTTCTTCTTCTTCTTTGCGTTAATCCGGAGTGTTTTTTCAGATGTGATTGCAGTATGTCTATTATGCGCCCTTGGGCCGAAACCCGTAGGCCAACACATCCGACTTTTAGCGTGCATTCTTGACCAGGTTAGCATTCCTGGGAGACTCTCACTTTTGTGGTACCGTCCACCTTCCAGCTGGTCAAGTTGGAACAGTCGAAGACTGCACGTTCATCCCTCAAATGAAGGCAGGGACAGTCCATAGCATTTTCCGCCATCCTGAGTGGCTTCCATAATTGCAGAGCCGACACATAACGCTCTGATCCTGGGCTCACCGAGGGAATCGTCACGTCCTGCTCATGGCTGCTTTAATTCCTCACTTCAATATATTGGGCAATTCGTTCGCCCCGGGCCGTTCCCGCACAATCCAGACATGTCTGCAGATGGTATCCACTCAGCGAGCTTTCGGACATGTGCTTGTCCGTGCGCCCGTCAGAGCTGTTCCAGGCACGGCGGACATTCGGAAAAATACCTAGTCAGAGATGTTCCGAACAAGAGCGGCATTCGGAAACTAGGTAGTCAGAGCTGTTCCTAGCACGAGAGACATTCGGACGAGACATTTCACTCGGACGTAAATGCGTAGTGCCAATTTTTAGTTTGCCACCCGTAGGACGGCACTTCCGACTTCAGCAGGCATTTTTTAATGAGGTTAGCCTTCCTCGGATTTCGAGACACGTTAGACTTATTGTTGTCATGTCGCCCACATCTCAGCTGGTCAAGATAGAACGATCATCGACATCAGGACAACCCTCAAGGGAAGGCAGGGGCAGACCATGGGCCTATCCAAGGCTATCCAAGGAGGCTTCCATAATTGCAGAGCCGGCACATATTGCTCTGAGACTGAGCTCACCCAAGGAGTTGCGACGTCCTGCTCATGGCTGCTTTAGTTCCTCACTTCCATATGTTGGGCATCTCGCTTGCCACTGGTCGCTCAAGCATACACCAGGAACTGTCAGACTGCGGGCGACATCCACTCAGTAAGCTTTTGCTTTTGACTTCGGACCACTCAATGGATTCACTAGCCGTGCGTTCCATTTCGTGTTATTGAGACGTTTTTTTCACTTTTGTTTACACTCTATGAGTTAGATACAGACAGCTTTCGTAGCCATTTAATTCGACTGGGACACTTTCTGTATTTTAGTACTCGCTCACGAGGTAGGCTACATGTGCTGCCGGCTCAGCACCATACCTCCGTGCAGCAGTGAACGAGAAACGGCCAGGCCCTCTTATCCTGGAATTCCTCATATCCCCCAGCTGAGAGCCTTCGAACAAGTATCAGAACTGGGCATGTAGCGTGCTCAGTACCCCACCTATATTTTTCGGTAGGTGGGTATCGGGCCGGCTCTCACATTCGAGGGTTTGTGGCTTAGAGGCGTTTAGCCTAAACCCTCGACAGAGAGCCTAAGAGTATTGTCCGGACCAAGAACTTCTGCCTTCGTGCGCCTGATTTGAGCTTTTGACTGCTATCCTCAGTCTACCTGCAGAGCAGCAGGTTGTGTCTCTCGTAGTCTGGCCCCTATCCCATGAGCTGTCCGATATGTAGTTTTCATTCACCGGCAAGCACATGGGGTCGATGGGACACACAAGGTGGAAACACATTGGGGGAGATGTGTGATTTTATTATTGATTAAACATATGGGAATGTATCATGTGTAAAGCACACACGTATGCTTAATTGTCATCCATACAAATATGATTGTGTATGATGAATGGTTTATGGAAGGATGCGATTTCATTGTGATGTAAATGATATTAAACATTTAAAGTTATCATTTGGAAATCACATAAGTATAATTACTTATCTTACATGCAAGTATGAGAATGATTACTGATGAATGAGTGTGGCTGAGTGAATAGAAGTGACATGCTAAGTAGGAGTATAAACTAGCAATCAATCTCATGATAGAAGGCAACTTTGATGTGTAATATCCTGTCTCTCAGCAGAGAATATGTTCGGCATAGCCCTTACACTATTTTATAAATTAGTGCACTCCGGCGCATGACACCACTTTGTATTAAATATCACTCATGGTATCATCATCTGGTTTTGTGCTCTAAGCACGAGACAGCCCATAATACATATCATGCATACTACAAGCATCTGGTTTTGTGTCTTAATCAAGACCCCACTTTGTATTTCATGTCACTCCTGTTACAACATATGGTCTATTGTCCTGATGATTGTAATGATAATGAGGATGATGATTGTAATAACAATGATGAAGATGATGATTGTAATGAAGATGATGATTGTAATGATAATGATTATGATGATGATGATGATAATGATATAATGATAATGATGAGAATGATGATGAGGATTGTAATAACAATGATGATGATGATAAATGAGATAAAAGCATATTACATCCATGAGCTGAGAAGGGAAGATAACTTCTCACTTGAAGCTTTTAATTTTGAAGAATGCACCTGAATACTATACAAGAATTGATACCATGATGTACTTATATTGTTTATAAGTAACTACTCATTGCACTGGGGAATGATTTAAAAACCCCTTAGTGTCTGAGACCTTTTTCCTTTAAAGGAAGAAGATGTAGAGAAAATAACTAGGTACATAATTGTCAAATTCCAAATCAATCAAGGTATTAGTCAATTTGGAAACCATGAGGACAGGTATAGGTGAAGATGAAACTGCACATCTATTAGTCTAAACATTGAACATCTTTTAATTGAAGATTGGAGGGAGAGCAACCAATTATATTGGTGATTTTTTTTTTTTTTTTTTTTTTTTTTTTTTTCCGCGTTTCCATCCTGTTTCAGGATATTGCGGTCAACACCAGCATCTTTCAGCTGTATGTTGATTCCTAGGCTAGATTACGCTCATCAGCACGCCACGACTTTCTGAGCGACCGGCTCCATACTCTCATAAGTCACTTTTGCGATTCGAACCACTGCTAATTCTCGTCGCGTCACGTGACGAGAGTATTCGGGGTTTGCGGAGAAAGCTGCTAACCCCTCGGCCACGGAGCCGGTCATATTGGTGATAACTAATTGAAACCACAAAGACCATCTGTCTCCTGTCTATGTTTCTCTAGGAACAAGATTCCTTTGATTGATTTCACTTGTTGTGTTCTTAGGAGTGTGCAGCATTGCATTTCTAATGTCATATTGAGGATGTGATTAGATGTATGTTGAATGCTGACATTTCAGGGAGTGGGCTGATCCAATTAGATCGTGACCTGACTTTGGTGAATGAAGCAGCTTGACTGAGTGAGGCAGCTGGTAGAGTGTGGCCAAATACTAGTAACAAGCTACTTCCTGCAGATTTCTTCTACCCCCCCTCCCCCCCACCCCCAATGACAGGTATCCATGAGAACTTAGTCTATGTACAAAGGTAGAAAAATAAGTGAACCACTAACTCGTATCCTGGAACAAAGGAACTCAAGAAATTATCACATATATTTAGTACTGACTGATTACCGCAGAGATCCAAGAACTTGATGGTGTACCAATCAAAGTGTATCCAGTTTTTATCCACAGATTATAATAGGCCACAACAAGAGGCATACTAATTATAATAGAAAACTGAGACAGCACTGATGGTGATGGATTGTACAGTGGGCACAGCCAGGAAATAGATATATAGATATAGATGAATATGTATATAATCTTGTTTTGTTAATGCACTGATTATGTATATTTATGACATTATTGTTCAATAACACTAGTTAAGTGTAATAAGTTTGAAAATAAGGATCATTGTCTCTTTTTAGAGTTCTCTTGTCGTAGTAAAATTGTTTTAATTAACACCCTAGATTAATAATTATTTAGTTGGTAGAGGAGAGGCAAGGAACCACCAAAAGAATATTTTGGGGATACACAGAAAACATTTCATTGGTTTTCTAGAGGTATTCCTTGGTTCTCCGAAACTCTATTTATGGTCTCAATCCACTAAGCCAGTAACAGTTAAATTAATTATAACGGGCAGGATCACATTGAGATTGATTGATTGATTGATTGATTTAGGAAGCGACATTTCAGCATTCGGGGCATTCCCATAAGCACTCCGTCCCCATCCTCAGCAGCCAGCGAAGAGTTCCAACACTAATAGTACCAGTAGCAATCTGATGGATCACATTGAGAAAGAGGAACATAGTATCCTTTATCTCTTTGGGGTTGTCGCAACAACCATACATCCGACAATTCTGTCAGGCTGATGTTTGTCCATCTCTTGATGTTATCTTTCCACTTGTATCGATGTCTACCGCTTGCTCACTTGCCCTCAATCTTGCCCTGCAGTATGTTTTTTTTTAACGAGTATTGTCTTTTAACGTGACCGAAATATTTCAATTGCTTCCTTTTTATTTCTTTCATCAACTCTCTCTTTATTCCCAGTTTTTATAGAACCTCTTCATTTGATTGTTTTTGTTTCCATTAAATACTACATATTCGTCTTCATATCTACAGCTCCAAGGCCTCTATGCGACTTTCTAGTTGCCTGTTCAATGTCCAGGCTTCCGCGCCATACTGTAGCGTTGAATATACGTAGCATTTGACAATTCTAATTTTTAATGTGTTGGTAATCTCTTTAGATGTTAGTGCTGATTTCATGCCTTTGAAAGCATTTTTGGCCATTCCTATTCCCTTTATGATTTCTATTTCATTTCTTCCATCATCTGTTATTATATGTCCAAGATAGGATAAACTTGTTACTTGTTCTAGTATCTCCCCGTTTACTGGGATGTTGATTGATAACCTTTCCTTTCCACTGCTAATTATCATAGATTTTTTTTTTGGGATGTTAATATCTAAGCCACATTCTGCACGGGATGTAAAGTGGACATCTGTTCACTCTCCGTACTTCGAAATGGAACGCAATATCTGGTACTCGTGGATGTGTCCAAACTGACATCCTTGCATGAAACCTGCCAAGTTAAAATACTGTGAATGTTCTGGCTGAACATCATTACTGTCACAATCTCTTTTGCAACAGAATGAGATTGGTCGTTGTCTAGATCATATTGCTCCTTCAATATCACTGCAGAGTGGGAGCTGAGCTAGCCACCTGTCGCACACCACTAGACACCGCTGCAGCACACATCCACCAGTCAGTGAACAAGATTGAGTTTGCGCACATAATATCCCTTTAATGATGAATAAACACAGAAACATGCAACATATTTAAATCCAGTAATTCCCGAATATATCCTCATCACAAACTAGCACTCGAATAACACTGCCTTTTCCAGTCCTACTTAATCTCATCCATCACCATAGTTAACCAGCCACTATTCCCTGCCCGAACCTCACTTCGATCCAACCCACTCTGGGTCTAAGGGCTTCAACTCACTATCCCTGAAAACACCAGGCGGAGTTCTCTCGCTAACTCCGCTATCATTCAATTTTTCAGACCGCCGACCTCCACTGTCGGGTCCCAAAACTCAACTGTCTCCATCAATGTTTTCCACTGTCTTTTGACCCTTTTTTGCAGCCCTCCCCGGGCTGCACACAACACTACTTCCAAGCCCGAAGCTGTCTGCCTCACAACCACACAAGCGAGCTGACAGTAGTAAGAGAGAGGCAAATTAATTAGCAAATGGGGTTTGCAACCCCCGATAAATCCCTCTTTACGGGGTTATCCCACCATCTTGTTTCGTCATAAAAGCGGACCTCATTTTCTCAAATTTTGGCGGGTATTTTCTTGGGTCCGGTTGTCTTGATGACTACTTCCTGTTGTCACATCCGGTGCGGGGGCAGGCGTGTTTTAAACTTTTATTGAGTGTTAAAGAAAAACTTTGCATTTGTATTGTTCGTGTTGTTACAGAGCGTTGCATGTGGAAGTGTAGGTGACATATGCGCAAATTTTTACAACATTTATTTCAACATATTTACATTTGAAATGAAAGGTAAACGGAAAACGAGTACAAACAACAACAAGACGGTAGTATACCATTTTTTTCCCTCTGCCACCCTTTCACCTGTCAGCTCCAACCCCACCAATACCATCATCACCACTTGGTAATGAGGAAAATGGCAGTAAAACTTGTTAGAACCGACCGGTGAAGGCAGCAGCAGCATCAAAACCAAACATTTTCGAAAGGGTGGGGGGAGGGGGGGGGGGGGTTGTCAAGGAGTATCCTAGTTTACAATGCAGGAGGGGTAGTTGTTGCATTTGTATTGTTTGTGTTGTTACATGCGTACTGTGTGTTCAGTATTTGTGTGCGTGTTTTTACAGAGCGTTGCATGTGGGCGTGTAGGTGACATATGCGCAAAAATTACAAATATTTTATACATTAAAACATTTCTCCATTGACATTGTTGTAAGGAAATATTTTAAATCAAAAGCGTGATGGTAGCGGGCTGTTAATTTTTCCCCTGCCGCCCCGCTCTCCTGTCAGCTCCAAAAACTCCTACCAAGTACCATCACCCTCGGTGATGATAAACATGGCGGTGCAGAACTGAAACAAAACGGTGAGGGTGGCAGCAGAGACAACAATCACAGTATCAAAAGGGTGGGAGAGGGGGATGTGTTTGTATACGCGTTTACAAGCCATATATATTAATACACAAGGTCACAAGGTCCTGATCGTAGTATAAACTACATTTTGATCTGGCCCAAAAGATAGCTTGGGCATAGTCAGTGTTAGGAAATAAGACTGAAGCCAGATTACGGCTGATAATTCTATATATGGGTATATTGCCACAATTAATAAACACGTAATAAGATATAGACAGTGTTTAATTCTAGATAACATAACACTAGAGACCAGTCTCAATAGTATACATTCAATTAACTTAACATAATCAGTGAAATATCCAAATTAATCAGTAAGAATAATAATTTCTTAATATAACGCCAGTTACTCCCCTTCCATATTTTGGAAATAATTGTGTCCCCTGGATGTATGCAGGAAACGGCAGTATTTTACATAACTGAGAAGGACTAATGAAAATAAGTTGCTTTAGAATTAACACCCGATAGTGAATTATGGAATATAGCGGTATAAATGACGCTAAATCGATTGAGCACATCGCCGAAATTGTAAACAAAGAGTGTAAGGTACTTTGCTTAGGTGGTGAATATGTAAACAATACGAAAAAAGACCGGAAATAGCATTCGGCTTATATTTTGTCGTATTATAGCTAGAATTTGTAAAACATCATGCTGCTGGCAAACCGCCAAAGGTGTAAATAAATATTGTAAGGTTCTATGCTTCGGCCGCTAACTAATGGCTCTTGTTGTAATGTAATGTAATGATAAACCTTAATCTGTGGCATGTGACGTGCCGACTGGCGTAGGCTCTCCACAACTCTCGATCTTCCACAATAAATTGTCATGCCTCGCAGCACGCGTGCATATGTGTGTGTGTGTGTGTGTGTGTGTGGTGTGTGTGTGTGTGTGTGTGCGTGCGTGGGTGCATGTATGTGGCTTCGCATGCGTGCGTGAGTGTGTGTGTATGAGTGCGTACATGCGTGTGCATGTGTTTGTATGTGCCGTGTCATGTCACGAACAAATGTATGCTTCGTATTATAGCTATGTGTCTGTCTTTTACATATTGCAGTCAAGCTTTAATGCATTGCATTTACAGAACGTCGCAGTCAGCCCCATCATTGTTTGGTTGTTCGTGTGCCATCATGATTTGCGGGGTATTCTCACGACCAAATGTATGCTTCGTACTGTAGCTATGTGTCTATCTTTTACATATCACAGTCAAGCTTTAATGCATTGCATTTACAGGACATCGCAGGCAGTCCCAGCATTCTGTGGATGAACGTACTTCCTAGGCAATTTTGCAGTTGTCTTTCTGAACGAACGGCACCCATGTCATGTGCGTGTGTGTGAGTGCGTAGTGTGTGCGTGCGCATGTGTGTGTGTATGTGCCGTGTCATCTCACAAACAAATGTATGCTTCGTACTATAGCTATGTGTCTATCTTTTACATATTGCAGTCAAGCTTTAATGCATTGCATTTACAGGACCTCACAGTCAGCCCCAGCATTCATGCTTCCTGGGCAAGGTTGCTGTTGTCTTTCTGAACGACCGGCAATCATCATCTTCTGTAGTGTCTGTCATCAGGATTACCATCATAATCATCACACAACACCACCAACAAAATCATTATCATAATCATCATCAGCATCAGACATGTGTTAACCAAATGTGAAAAGGTTAGTCAAATTTTAAACCAAACTTACAAAAACCTCAGTCAAACATAAGAACAGTAGGAAAATTTGTTAACCAAACGTGAAAAGGTTGGCCAAATTTCAACCAAACTTATGAAACGTAGGAAATTGTGTTGTCCAGATGTGAAAAGTTTGACCAAATTTCACCCAAGCTTATGAAAAGTAGGAAACTACGTTAACAAAATGGGAAAAGTTTGGCCAAATTTCATCCAAACTTATAAAAATCTCAATCAAACTTATAAAAAACTAGGAAATTTTTTTTTTTACCAAAGTGAAAAATTTTGATCAAATTTCAAATCCACTCATAAAAAAGTAGGAAACTTTGTTAAGCAATGGTGAAAAGTTTGGCCAAATTTCAACCAAATCCATAAAAAGTAGAAATTTTGTTGACCAAATGTGAAAAAATGGGGCCAAAGTTCAACCAAACTTATAAATAGCTCACCAAACTTGTGAAAAGTAGGAAATTTTGTTGTCCAGATATGAGAAGTTTGACCAAATTTCAAACAAACTCATAAAAAGTAGGAAACTTTGTTAACCAAGTGTGAAAAGTTTGGCCAAAGTTCATCGAAACTTATAAAAAGTAGGAAACTTTGTTAACCAAATGTGAAATTTTTGTTTGGACAAGTGAAAAAATATTTCATGCAAAACTTATGAAAGGTAGGAAATTTTGTTAACAAAATAAGAAAAATTTAGCCAAATTTCAGCCAAACTTATAAAAAGTAGGAAAATTCCTTACCCAAAGGGGAAAAATATCTCATGTTGTCATTTTACATCCCAACCTACTAGAGATATTCGCCTGTCCCCTATGCAAACAACAGCTGTATTTTCAGAAAATTAAATGTATCTTATGTAATAAGTCACTATGGTTGAATCTTCTTCTTCTTCTTCTTCTTCTTCTTCTTCTTCTTCTTCTTCTTCTTCTTCTTCTTCTTCTTCTTCTTCTTCTTCTTCTTCTTCTTCTTCTTCTTCTTCTTCTTCTTCTTTCTTCTCCTCCTCCTCCTCCTCCTCCTCCTTCTTCTTCTTCTTCTTCTTCTTCTTCTTCTTCTTCTTCTTCTTCTTCTTCTTCTTCTTCTTCTTCTTCTTCTTCTTCTTCTTCTTCTTCTTCTTCTTCTTCTTCTTCTTCTTCTTCTTCTTCTTCTGCGTTCCGAGCCATTGAGGTTCTTTAGACTATGGTTGAATGAAACAATAAAATTTTAACAATAAAATTGTACCAAAAAAAAATAATTAACAATTAAATTTCTACATGAAATGGATGATATGATATGAGCCTGTATACATAGTATCATCAAAACATTTTTATTTTCACATATAGAGCTATACAAATTGTATGTTGTTTCTGAGTTTCTTCACACCTCTTCACATATCCGGTTGCTGGGGTCATCACACATCTGACTGTCGCTGGGTTGATAACTGGTGGTATAGTATGCGTCTACTTGGTGGCTTCGTTTAGTACCTTGTTTGACTTGAGTACTGCCTAGAGTGTGTTGAACTTGATTGCTTTGGCTGGTGTCTTGTTGCACATCAAACAGCTGTCTATTGGACTCATCACACATCTGGTTGCTGGGGTCATCACACATGTGACTGTAGCTGGGTTGAAAACTGGCGGTATAGTATGCGTCTACTTGGTGGCTTCGGTTAGTTCCTTGTTTAATTTGAGCACTGACTTGAGTGTTTTGGACTTGAATGCTTCTGGTAGTGCATTGTTTGACATGAGCACTGACTTGAAAATTTTGGTTACTGACTTGCTTCTCTCTGTTAGTACCTTGTTTGACTTCGTTACTGGTTTGGTTAACTTGGTTGAGTCTGTCAAAGTCAGCTAGGATCTCGCGATGCATGGCGCTCATCTGTTCATATTCTTGTCGAGTAAGTGTCATACCCGTCTTAGTCGGGAATTTCTGGTCGGCTTCACCGTAAAATCTTCGGATGTGTAACGTGCTCGTTCCTCTGTAGGATGAGACATACACGGCCTTATCACCACCGCCCACTGGTCTAATAGTCTCACCACTACGAGTCATGTAGACCCAGTTAGCAGGCACAGTCTTGAGATATGTAGTCATCTTCTGATCGCAATGCTTGTGTGTTACCAGCCTCGGGTTTATATACTCGTTTTTGAGCCATGCGTAAAACCGGTTTTAGCCAGTTTCTTAGGTCAAGCGGTTCAGATTACGCTGACGTGGCTGTTTGTATGACGCGACTAGGCGTTCTACTATCCGCTCGTTGACCTGTTGTGTGTTTGAGTTGGGTTGGGGAATGCGGGTCATGCTCGCCACATGACCTCTAGCCATGATGAAATAGATAGCATAGAGGGCACCGTGTTACTTGCGTTGTAGTCACTGTGAGCTACAGTCTGTGAAGTCAGAATACCAGTGATATACATATACAGTCTCCTCACACCCATTGTAGTTTTCTTCATATTGAGGACTGGTCAGCTATTAAAGACATGACTGTAAATATATTACAATTATTTAGTTTTTATGTACGTGTTTTAATACTCGTCCGATAGTGTGGATTGACTAAAGGTTAAGGATGCCGGTGACGATGTTAGCTCGACGTTTGGTGAGGATGGTTCTGGAGTATCCTGTTGTCGATTATAGTCGAGGATGCACTTCTCAATTCTTTTCAGGGTTAATGTGATTATTTCTTGTTTGGTGAAGTTCTGTTATAGTACATCCCTCAGTCGAATCGTTACTAGGTCCGCAAAACTACCTCCATCACCATAATCACAAGAATGATTGAATGGATTCTCGGCTTCTTGATTTTGTGGGACAGTAAGACACGCCATGCAATAGCTGTATATTTCAGCTCTTAGTATGCTCCACAGTTTGCTAAGTAGGTTTTCGTGGGCCTCGGTATGTGTAAAAACAGATAAGAATAGGGTACTTTATCAGCGTTATAGACATGGCTATTACAGATAATAGCTATGGATCTGACATGCCCTTTCTGTTACACAGTTCATATATTTCTATCGATAATGGGTCTGTGGATCCCGCAGTACACTTTCGCCTTCCCCTACGACTACACATTACTACCTATATTATTACGGTACCACCATAGTGCTGTGTTCGAAATTTCGAATACCAGCTCTATTCCATGTCGACCCAGCCATAGGACGAAATGGCTTGTCTCTTCAGATATATGCGTCTAGACCATATATCCCCTGTATTATACTAGTATTGTTAGGTTACCCATATGCCTACTTGGAGAATCACAACGAAAATGTGAAAGCTTTATACAAAAAAAGCCAACTTACCGTTAGCGACTTGTAACATTGTGAGCTGGTTGTTGTTCACTGAGACCAGTACTTCTAGACGGTGAATGGTGGTCGTCTTATACACGCTATTTGCTGACGTAGAATGACTCAGCAGAATATTACGCATTGTCTGGTCATGTGACCGGGTGCGACTCCATCTTTGACCGGTTGAGTCATTAGTCACGCTTTACGGATGTATCCCATAAGACACGTGACCGGCTACAGCGCCATCTTTGATCGGTTTAGCCACGTGGTTGCACCCTTACACATGTAATCGAGGGTGACGCCATCTTTAACCGGTTTTAGTCACGTGTTTCAATTGTATACCTTAGCCATATGACCGGAAGCATCGCCATATTTGATCAGCTGTGACCATTACCCAAGTGTTTTAGCTGTATCGTTATGGTGTCAGTACACTCTGAGTCATCCTCCAGTTTTCCCCAAAGACATGTCTGAACACGTTCACGTACGTTCACTCCGCCGACATAGCCCCGTGATGAGTCACCCGTCGGTCACCCTCATATGATGATGCAGATGATGATGAGCTGATGATGCTGATGATGATGCTGATGATGATGATAATGATTTGTTGGTGGTGTTGCGTGATGATGATGATGGTGTAATCCTGATGACAGACACTACAGAAGATCATGGTTGCCGGTCGTTCAGAAAGACAATTACAACCTTGCCCAGGAAGCATGAATGCTGGTTCTGACTGTGATGACCTGTAAATGCAATTCGTTAAAGCTTTGACTGCAATATGTAAAAGATAGACACATAGCTATAGTACGAAGCATACATTTGTTTGTGAGATGACACGGCACATACACACACATGCGAATGCACGCACGTTCGCATACACACACACGCACATGACATGGGTGCCGTTCGTTCAGAAAGATAACTGCAAACTTATCCAGGAAACACGTTCATCCACAGAATGCTGGGGCTGCCTGCGATGCCCTGCAAATGCAATGCATTAAAGCTTGACTGTGTTGACGTGATGAAAAAGATAGACACATAGCTATAGTACGAAGCATACATTTGGTCGTGAGAAGAAACGGCACATCATGATGGCACACGAACAACCAAACAATGATGGGGCTGACTGCGATGTCATGTAAATGCAATGCATTAAAGCTTGACTGTGATATGTAAAAGATAGACACATAGCTATAGTACGAAGCATACATTTGGTCGTGACATGACACTGCATATACACACACATGCGCACGCATGCACGCACGTACTCATACACACACACTCACGCACGCATGCGCAGCCACATACATGCAGACACAAACACACATATACACACACGCACCGCGCGCTGCGGGGCATGACAATTTATTGTGGAAGATCGAGAGTTGTGGAGAGCCTACGCCTGTCGGCACGTCACATGCCGCTGATGATGGTTTATCATTACATTACATTACAACAAGCGCCATTAGTTAGCGGCCCAAGCATAGTACCTTACAATATTTGTTTACACCTTCGGTGTTTTGCCAGCAGAATGTCGTTTTACAAATTCTAGCTAGACTGCGACAAAATATAAGCCGAATGCTATTTCCGGTCTTTTTTCGCATTGTTTACATATTCACCACCTAAGCAAAGTACCTTACACTCTTTGTTTACAACTTCGGCGATGTGCTCAATCGATTTAGCGTCATGTATACCGCTATATTCCATAATTCACTATCGGGTGTTAATTCTAAAGCAAGTTATTTTCGTTAGTCCTTCTCAGTTATGTAAAATACTGCCGTTTCCTGCATACATCCAGGGGACACAATTATTTCCAAAATATGGAAGGGAAGTAACTGGCGTTAAATTAAGAAATTATTATTTTACTGATTAATTTGGAAATGTCACTGATTATGTTAAGTTAATTGAATGCATAATATTGAGACTGGTCTCTAGTGTTATGTTCTCTAGAATTAATCACTATCTATATGTTATTACGTGTTTATTAATTGTGGCAATATACCCATATATAGAATTATTAGCCGTAATCTGGCTTCAGTCTTTTTTCCCAACGCTGACTATGCCCAAGCTATCTTTTGGGCCAGATCAAAGTGTAGTTTATACTACGATCAGGACCTTGTGGCTCGCCATTCTTCATTTCCTCTTAGTAGGCGTGGTTGGTGGCCCCGTTGTGGGGCAAATTATAATATCCGCAGTAGTGGCTTATTCCCACGCGCCTCTCACATCGGCATACCCCTACCCCTACACACACACCCACACACACTCTGGGACTCGAACCCAGGTGCCCGGCGACTAGTTGGTCTAGTTATCTATATAAGTATTCCACATGCCCGGGGCTTGCCTCGCTGTCTTTGAATGGTCTCAGGAGCGGTCGTAGGAAGCGGCTGGCGGAGGTACCTGTTTGCGCACGCCTACCCCCGCACCGGATGTGGCAACAGGAAGTAGTCATCAGGACAACCGGACCCAAGAAAATACCCGCCAAAATTTGAAAAATGAGGTCCACTTTTATTACGAAACAAGATGGCGGGATAACCCCGTAAAGAATGATTTATCGGGGGTTGCAAACCCCATTTGCTAATTAATTTGCGTCTCTCTTACTACTGCTGACGCCTCCTCGACTCCCCCTTAAACTCACTGCCTCCAACCTTCCCCGTCTATCTTCTTTATTTGCCCTTTCCGAGGACATACCACCCAGCCCCATTTTACCTCCGTCTATTATTTCCCAGGGCCGGTAATGTTAATGAACCCAGGCATGTTACAATTACGAAACAGGAAATGTCAAGACAGAAATACACGAGAAGGCAACCGTAGCCATTAGAACAGGGACGTGGAGAACTGGACGAATTTTTTCCCCCAGATACCATCGTATCACTAAAACTGCCATTAGAGCTCCTGCTTAGAGTGAACATGTTGAAGAGACTAGCCTAGAAATCCCCGCGCAGAACTTTAGAGCAAATATAACACGTATGAATTAGAGATGGGACACTACATAAAGATGATAAAGGAAGACCGCTTGGGAAGCTCACTGAAGAGAGTTTGTTGTTGTTTTACACGGAACCAACAGCAATGATTATCGCTGTCATCCACTTATAAATGATCCAAAGAAGAAGAGGAACATTAAAAAGAAACTGCAGCAACTACTATTACAACAGCAGCAGTTGCACGTGTGCCGACTACGGTCAAGTTAAAAGCCAGCGAACTAAATTAGAATAATAATGATAATATACCCTGCATGTGAAGGCTCTGTGGCGAAGGGGTTACGGACGCAGTTCGTAATCCTTCATACCGCGTTCTAAACACAGCTGCCGGCCATTTGGCAGCAGACCGCCTTGCGTTTTTTTATAAAATGGTATGAGTGCCGATCGTTCAGAAAGCAATGGCAAACTACAGAACATTAATTTGCTCAAAATCACAGCAACCTAAAATGCTTGGGTTGACTGCGACGTTCTGTACATAATATGCAACAAATTTTAACCCTGTACGTAGAAAAACCCCTCGAGGCTCTAGCGAACGACAAATCCCCCGGCGAAAAACAGACTATCATTTCCTTCAATTTCTACGTCCTTTCCTTTTTACCTTCTGACAGGCAGACGGTGTTAACCCTTGACGTCGGTTTCCTGTTTGTTTGGTTATAAATCCCTCTAAATTCTACAGGAAGTGTGCGTGGTAGCGAGATTTAATGCACTTGAGTTTAAACATCCGGTGCGCCGACGGCAAATTAGTTGACTGTTCGCCCAGACAGCAATGACAAACTTCTGAACGTAAAATTATTTAGTGAATTAACTTAGTGTTGGGGTTAATAGCAAGGTCCTTTACAAGACACAAGCAACCGGTTTTATGTTTCTGTCTACAGCTGGACGCAGCCCATGGGGTGTTCAAGACTCACTACAGCCGGGCATTAATGCGGAGATGCCACATGTTGATTATCTGCTGCTCTTACACGGCTACATTATATGACATCTTGTTGACATGAATGAACGCTTGAAAGTTGAGGTGTACATTCTGTAAACGACTGCCTTCATTCTACCTCTTCTGTTCTCTATCTCAGTTGGAGCATAAGGCACCAAGCTGTTTCATTTGTGATATCTCCCGCGGCACTCTCTACACATCTGTCTCCAATTCTCTTCTCTCTGTATTTTAAGTCTCCTCTGTTTTTGTTTGCCTCTGAGTCCAGAGAAAGTTCACGTACTCAGCAACACCTTGCAGATTATCAATATACGCTATAACCCCCCCCCCCCCCCCCCCCCCCACACACACACACACACGCACGCGCGCGCGCTCCAGAGAGCGGGCCACATACTTCAAGCCTGTTCCACATACGGTACTTCAAAGCACACCTGGCCTTTGTTGTTGTAATTATCAAATTGCCAGTTTCAACATTTAGTTAGGTTATAATTGGGATTCTAAGTTATTTGCCGTTTCCCAGTGTATTTCTGTCGCTGGAATTCCTTTCATTGAATATTTCTTAATCGTTTCGGGCGATTGCCCTAAAAAGAATTAGTTCTCAATAGGACCAATCTCCGGATTGTCGGTGTGCTATTTACTTTGCTAAATTATTATTTTCGTTCTGCTGTATATTAGGTTTGGCAAGCCTTTCAAGCCTTTGTATTTCTTCCACTGACTATATGTTGTAGCTCTGTTGTTGCCATTTCCGAATTTTTGTTTCTAGTTCTCAATAGGACCAATCTCCGGATTGTCGGTGTGCTATTTACTTTGCTAAATTATTATTTTCGTTCTGCTGTATATTAGGTTTGGCAAGCTTTCAAGCTTTGTATTTCTTCCACTGACTATCTGTTGTAGCTCTGTTGTTGCCATTTCCGAATTTTTGTTTAGAAATATCTCGCTAGGACCACTCGTTCTTCATTAAAGTAATGGCAGTTTAATAGAAAGTTATGCTATTGTAAAGCAACAACAGTTGGCGCAAACGTTTTCGCACCATTGATTGCGTTTCCTGTCGACGTGGTGGTCGCATGTTCAAATGACATTTCCTGGTACTCATTATAAGCAGGATCGGTATAGAAGCCCTGGTCAATTTAAAAAGTTGGAATCCGCCACCATGCAGATGGAACCCATAACCAGCGGGCTAGCACCTTACGACTAGGCTATAGCGGCTCCCTTTACAGCTATTTGTAGACTGTTGTTATTGTTGTTGTTTTTGTTTTTTCGCGAGAAGTAAAACACACTAAAGACGACCACAGCCCTCTTCAGCCAACTCACCAACCTTGGTCGCAGTGTCTCATCCTTAGAGATCCTTCTCCTACTACTTTCATCTTTCCAAAGATCACTGACCCCCAGCCAACAAACACAAAACCGTTTCTAGATGTGTTACTGATTAACCTTTTGTAACTTAAGTTCTTTCCCCCCCCCCCCCCCCCAATAGTCACAATATACCACACGCATGTTAAGTGATTAGACGCCATGGGATGATGAATCGTCTTATTTCCGTAAAAGCCGTGGGCTTATAAATCAAAATATCTATACAGTAGTTTTCAATTTAAAACCCCATTTAATCTGAGATATAACACAACATGTCTGCTAACATAATAACAACTTTTAAGTCAGACTCCTACTTCCCATTTTCCTCCATCCATTTGTGTTTGGGCCAAGCCTAGTGTTTGTTTAGCACTGAGTCTGTTAAAGTGTTACCTTTCTTTGCTTCCTTTACAGCCTCCGGTCTCCCACGGGCGCGGCATGGGAGTTTAGCACTAAGTTGATCACACCAGCAGGGTCCCAGGTAGGACGCTGGTCTTGTTGTGAAAGCAACATCTGTATTCAGTTTAATTCTCTACGTGTTTCCGTGGCCCCCCTTTTTCCCTTTTACTTTAAAATTTTTAACCCGGCCCTTGATA
>JACEFZ010009097.1:0-55135 GCA_014155875.1 Cepaea nemoralis
TTTTTTTTTAATTATTAAAACATGTTTAATGTTACGGAGTGACTATTCACAAAAATTGTTGGTCACGTGACCTACATTTAACTACATTATTAATGTTTGTGGAACTATCATTGTGTCCTCTGTAGTGTAGTGGTTAGTGTCTCCGCCTGTCACACGGGAGACGGGTTCGACTCTCCGCCGGCAATGTGTGTGTTTGTTTTTTCTAATTTTTAATAAAATATATTAAACATTACGAACTAAAATATAGAAATGAGAAACTCAAAGCTTGTGAATAAAGTGTGCTCTATGGATCTGCAGCACCCAGGCAGCGACGGAGTGATCGAGTGTCGGAATTGATGGATCCAATAGATGTCTTTGTTTAACATGAATTTTATTTGCAAAATGGGATACAGAGGTGTTTCCAAGGCACCAGGGCTGGGATCTATACTGGCCAAGACCTGCTGGCACGTCCACGCTGTACGTCCTGGGCAACAGGTCCCTTCGGGGACCTGGCTAACATCAGTAGGATCGATGATTCCTCCAAAGCCGGAGAGTATCTGCCTGCATGGCGAGGAACCACCAGTCAGCACACCAATAAGCCAGACATAGGACAACGGACACTCACGCAAACCTCAGGTCCGATATGACATCACATTGATGTTGGACAACAGGATGTATTCATCCAACATACAGGACTTCACGCTGGAGTTCACAGCCAGCGAACACAAGCAAACAAGCATTTGCCAAATAAAATATCACTGTACGTAGAGTGTGTCCTTGTCTACAAATATCATCTTTGTGAGGTTGAAGAAAAAGAACTTGCACAAAAAAAAGACAGACAGGAAGTGAGAATAATAGTCTTCTTCAAATTTTTGTGAATAGGGGCTCCTATTATTCAAAAAATTTTGTGAATAGGGGCTCCTTTATTGTTATCAATATTATCATCATTTATGATTTTATCATTATTATCATCATCATTATTAATATTACTATTTTATAATTATAATTATTTATCATCATTATTATTCTATATATTCCTTCATAGCTCGGTCTCTTTCTCCAGAGCAACATGCCGAAAATCACGCACAGTGCACGAACTCCGAGGCTGCTGGACGACCTCCAGGAGTCTCCTAACGGCATATTTCAGTTCGTGTCTTCCACTCCCTTCTTTCTCATGTAACAAGAATATCAAGCATTTTCTCTACCTGACAACTTTTTCCAGTGTTCTAAAATATGGCCAAAAAATTAAGACTGCCTCTTTCTGATGTTTGTAATTAGTTGTCTTTGCGACTTAGTTCACTTAGCCTCCATCAAAATGCCCAGATTACTCATGTTAGCTGTTCAAGAAATGTTTCTACATAGTATATCATATAGTATATCATATCAACTATATGATACATACTTCTATAAAGCCATATGCATATCTACAATGCAATGCTTCCGTGGATTTTTCGCTTGTTTACTAACTTCAGGATCGGAACCATATATATCATAAAGGTTTTTTAAGGGATCCTAAGTTTTAATAAACGTAAAAACTTAACGTGCTTTACAAGTTAAAGTTAAATGTTTCTGACCTTGTTTCATTAACTTCTATAGTCTCGTACTTGTAATACTTTAACCTTCACCCATGCCAGTGTAACACATAATTTTACAATTTTAAATAACAAATGTCATATGTTTGTCGCACAACGAGATTTTGAATCAATTATTTTAAATTATAAACGTACACAAATAAATTGTGTCAGAAGAGTTAATATAATAATAAAAGACCAGAAGTACAAGTATCAAAAACAAAACCAGGAAAACGACTACCTTAAACCAGGCTTAACATAAAATTACTAAGAAATAAAATTGCACTCACGGATGGTCTTGAATATAACGTTCGCCATGATAACACGGTACGGAAATTTTACATCAAAATTACAGCAAATCTTCACAATTGTATCACTGCCAAATTCGTACACTTAACTTGCATTTATAGAAAAACCCCTCGTGTGCGCGGTTTGGTCAGTTGATGTCCAGCGAGGAAGTCGATCGTGGTGATCGTCGAAAAGCGCGCGGCGTGTTTGTGTAACGCGGGCAATGCGATTGGCGAGTTGGCTGGACAGTGCGTGTGACGGTATGTCCTAAAAACTGGGACTGGGCTGGGGGAGAAGCGACTTAGATTTCTTCTCTTTCTTCTTTCGTTCTTCTTTTGTCCTTTGTTCTTCATTGCAGTATAGGCCCTCCGCCATCCCCTGCAGGTCTCTACATCCCGTCCATGTATCAATTATTTGTGTATAATTCCCTTGTACACGCGCTATTACTACTATTTGGAGAGTAGTGCCATTAAGGGGGGGGGGGGGTGGGGGGGGGGGGAGTTCTGGCCGTGGTCGAGGGAGTACCGCACACGACGATGGTAGCTGCGACGGGGGGGGGGGGGGAGGGCCAAAACAGCGCCGCCACACTAAAAAAAAACGTGCGCGGGTACCCCCCCCCCCCCCCCCCCCCCCTTCCGCCGGGGCCCGCCGCCCGAGAAAGTCGCCTGCGAGAGACCGAGCATAGAAGGTAAAACAATTAGCACGTATGGCTTCACATGGGTCTTCTACAGGCGGTAGACTCCAACGAATTAGAGCCATACCACCCAATGGGTATACCAAGATGCATATTGCAAATAATAAGTGTAAGTGGCTGCGGCTATACTCCTCAGATTTCTGTGGGCGTAACTGTGTGGCCCGGGTGGCGGGATAGGGGTATCCCCTATCAAAGGAGAGGTAAGGTGCCTCCTTCCCTCTGCTAGCCTACGGGACACCCTTGGGCAAGGTGGAGTACCCGTTTAGCCCCCCGATCAGGGTTACGTGAAGCCATGGGTGCAGGTGGTGGATGAAGTTGAAGAGCAGCCGACAGATAGTTGTAGGTTATGGTCTCCAGCTTCACGACGGTAGGCAGAGGATCTCCTTTTTTGGGAGACAATGGCTACGGTCATCGACCAGTATGGTCACTGCTAGGAAGGAAAGCAATGGCAAACTACCTTCTTTACAGATGCCAAGAATATCATGTACTGCAGTCTTATCGATAATCAGAGAAACGGCGTAAATGGGTGCTCCATAGGAGCAGCCTCGCCCGGTAGGGGTAGTCATGTGCACCAGGTGACTCCAGACCGTCATCAGGCGACTGAGTGCAAAAGAATATCAACATTGAAAGTAGGAACTTGGAATGTAAGAACTATGAGTGGGGATGGGAAATTTGATAACATTAAGAATGAAATGAGAAGATTAAATATTAACCTGTTAGGTGTATGTGAGACCAGATGGACAGGAATGGGCATTATGACATCTGAGGAATATAGAATAATCTATTCTGGTGGAGAGAAACAACAGCGAGGAGTAGCAATTATAATGGATACAGGGAGAGCAAAATTGATCAAAGGATATTGGACTGTATCAGACAGAATGTTACTGGTGAAGTTGAGTGGAAGATCTTTTGATGTCAACGTAGTACAAGTTTATGCACCAACAGCTGACAGTAGTGATGACAGCATCAATGAATTTTATAGTGATTTAGAGAAAGCCTTCAAAATATGCAAGAATTCTGAAGTAACTATCATAATGGGTGACTTGAATGCCAAAGTTCGAAATCAACAGGATGGATGCATAGTAGGCAACTATGGGCTAGGGGAACAGAATGAAAGAGGTTGCAGACTATAGTGTTTTTTTTTTTTTTTTTTTTTTGCCTCAATATAACATTCAATATCTCAGTAACCAACTGAGGGAAAATGATGCGGTTTAGTATATAACCTTATCATTATGTCCACCCAACAAAAATTTTTTTGTTCTGGAGATTTTACAGCAGATTTCAAAGTTTGTTTATATGCGGTATATAAATTACGACATAGAGATTTCGTCCATCATTTTAACAGTATTACAGCTTCACCAAGACATATCCCCGCATTTTTTAAAATTTTCACGTGATTTCCGTTTTGAAACAAACAGCGCAAAGTTCGGGGGGGGGGGGGGGGGGGGGGGTTGTTCAGAGGTGTCTCCAAATGGGGGTTCTTTCATGAAACCCGATTATATAAATAAACTAGCTGACAAGGCCCGGCTTCTGGCGGGGATCTGTCTGTCTATCTATCTATCTATCTATCTATCTATCTATCTATCTATCTATCTATCTATCTATCTATCTATCTATCTATCTATCTATCTATCTATCTATCTATCTATCTATCTATCTAATCTACCTACCTATCTACCTACCTACCTATCTACCTACCTACCTACCTATCTCATCCATTCATCCATCCATCCATCCATCTACCCACCTACCTACCTATCTATCTATCTATCTATCTATCTATCTATCTCCTGCTTGCCTGCCTGCCGGCCGACCCACCGACCAACCGACCGACCGACCGACCGACCCACCGACCGACCGACCGACCCACCCACCCACCCACCTACCTTTCTGCCTACCTACCTACCTTTCTGCCTACCTACCTACATACATTTCTGTTCTGTCTGTCTGTCTGTCTGTCTGTCTGTCTGTCTGTCTGTCTGTCTGTCTGTCTGTCCGCGCTATTAAATATTGATAAAAGTTACTGGGGAAAATGTGAGGACCGTGTGTTGAAAGAGGAAGAGGACTATTGGAGAAAGGATGGATTGAATTTTATGCAACCGAGAGCTATCATCAACCTACTGGAATCGTCCGACACAGATTAAGGTCTGAGCAGATCGCAGACCTTAATCTACGTAAACACTTACTGGGATATTTTGCTCCAACTATTCAGACGAATTGCAGGCCCTAAACATTACAGCATCAGCATCAGCTGAAGAAACAAGAAGGAAATGAAAAATAAGGTAAGAAATATAGTCCTTCTACTTTCCTGTTAATTTACAAATTATTTACCCCGTGCCTCTGTAAATTATGTCTTTACCAATATTACACATTGCACCCCTCTCGGGATTCTCCGTGGTGAAGTGGTCAAGCCGTCTGACTCGGGCTCCGAAGGTTGTATGTTCGATTCCGGGCCGCGTCATTCATTTCACGAGTGCATTTTTTCGGAGACTCCAGAGGGTCGTCACTGGAGCTACGGAGTTCGTGCTTTGTGCGACGCTTTCCGCGCTGCGGAAAGAAACTGAGCCATATGGGATAAAAACCCGGTGCACAGCAGCCGACCCTGTCGAATTTAAGCTACTTCTTTCATTGCACCCACTCCCATACGAATCCGGATACGCCTTTGTGTGTCTTCTGAATTTGCAGGTCCCAGTTACCGTAAACATAACTTTTTAGCGAGAAATCACTAGTTGTTCAGCAAAACATCAAAGGAAAGTTGCCGCTTTCAATGATTTAAGTTGTTTTTGGACCTATCAAAGACATATTCCTTGGGTGGGGGTAAATATAAGACGACTGGAAAAATTTCATAACGATGCAACAGACAGTTTTCAAAATAATTGATCGTGAATGAAGGCATTCAAATCGGAACATACTATAGTACAGTGGGCAAAAGAGCAAGATTTGATTATTGGAAACACTTGGTTTCAACAACACCCAAGGAGATTATGGACATGGAGGAGTCCTGATCATAAGATTAAAAATCAGATTGATTATATCCTCATCGACAGAAGATTTCGAAATGTCTTAAAAGTCGCAAAAACTATACCAAGCGCAGACTGTTACAGCGACTATAGATTAATCTTAAGCAATTTACATATAAAATTAAATATTGAGCACAACCCACTACTGGCAACGCTGATCGTATTCTGGTATGAACCTAAGGCCTATCCACGTCAATATGGAAGCACTATACTCGAGTTTCGCCCTCGTTTGAGCTCGTCAGTAGTGCATATCCCTGACCGGATCCAGAAACAAGCCCCGGATCACCGGCGTGTGAAGCGGGTGTGTAACCACGCGGCACACGTTGGACACACAGCCAAATTATCAAAATAGAATATTACGTCACCCATCGTAGGCCATGCTCAAGATTGCCCAATCGCCACGACTGACGTCCGTCAATCGATGTGGACCCGAAACGATCAGGACTTCTCACTTCCGGGGACGAAGATGAAGGTGACTTTACGGACAACAGACTTCCGCAGCGACTCATTCTACTGTCTACGTACAGATCCAGCTTCGACCTTCTGAATCATGCTCATTGAATCACTTAGTACACACACGTTGGTATAATGCTGTGATTCCAGCCATATGAAAGCCTGTGTAACTGCCATCACCTCCATCTTCATGCTGCTCGTGGTTGTGACATAATTGCCATTCTCCTCAGTTTACAGACAACGTTTCTAAGAAGTGCCGTTTTCACGTGTGGTGTTTGTCATTTCCTTATAAGGGAATGAATGCCCTACTCCACAAACATTATAGGAATGTAGGCTGTAGCTAAAATAGACCAAAGTTAGTGGGCTATTAGAAAGGGCTAAGCCAGACATCGGCACTTGAATTTTGAATCTCCATCAAGTCAGATGTAGTTAAACGGGAGTGGGTTTTGTGCCCAAATTGTGCCTTCTGGTGCTAGGGTAAGATGATATTGCTTTTTGAATGTTAATACCTGTATTATATGAGAAATAGAATACACGTATGCTATGTATTTATGTAGAATTTGGTAACTGCAAAGTTACTTCTTGAGAAGATAGCCTGAGGTTCGAACTTTGCACAAAGAACGCGTCTATGCCACGGCTAAAATTCATATGCTTACAATTCCTATTCTACTATGATGCTAATATCTTTGGTGAACAATATCTCACTATCATCTGCATATTCTATGCAGACAATCTGTTCACTATATCTGCACATCCGAACCAATATTCTCTAGAATAGAGACTTGTCTTTTCTAGACATCTAGTGAATTATGGATGTACTCAAGGGTACATTGTTCTGATTCATACATGTACTCATACATATCGGGTGTGAATTTTGTGTAATCTGTTTAATGAATATGCAGGGGAGTGATGTTATGTTTGTTTGTATAATATCACGGGGAATGAGAGGTAGATACCCCATATCGTCAGCTAGCTTGTCAGCTCTGCATTTCATGTTAGCAAGGCTAATTCGTGGGACGGCCTAAAGTACGATTTATATATGCAGTAAATCGTGCGATGCTTGCCACAAGAAGAAGATTTTGGAACAGAGATTTAAACCCCCGACTTCTAGAAGTTAGGAGGGTGGACAAATAGTCAGTGGAGGATTCCTGTATTATTCTAAAAGATAGATTATATGTCCTCTTATATTTGTGGGTGTTTTCCAGGTGAATGTGAGAGTGTTTATAGTTTGGTGTCTGGGTTTGGTATTGTTCGTAGTATAGGGGCGGGACATGTTGTTGGGTCAGTTTAGATGGAACAGTCCCGGAACCCCGACTAGTAGACTAATAAGTTTACGGGTAATACATAAAGACCCCGCTTGTCAACAGAGTTTTAAGGACAGCTTAACTAGCAGAGAACAAAGGGCAAAGCCCTCTTTTCCTCATCCTTTATTTTCATTGTGTTTCTCTGTGTGACAATGAAATTTATATTCTGTCATGATGTACAATGCTTGTTTCCCCCCCCCCCCCCCCCAATCTTACAGCACTGGAGTCACATGGCAAGGGATGATTTGATATTAAACAGTCTTGTTAGCTATTTAACTCATGTTTTCCCACAGGCCTGAAAAGTTTTTGTGGTTATTCCATCTGGACCCGGTGATTTTTTTTAGGACTTTTCTGTATAACTGCTTTGACTTCTGCAGGTATGAAATTTGGTTCTTGTTGTCCTTGGCTTGTAGGCAAAAAAGTTATGTTTTGTATGTTATGTGTGGGGTTAAGTAGTTCTTGAAAGTATTCTGCCTTGCTAGTCTTTGTTGTGGATTAAATATCGGTATACCTCTTTTGCTGTTTATGATGGTGGTTGGGTTGTAGCACGCATCTCTGTTTCTCATTGTATTGACACGTTTATAAAATACTCTTGGGCAGTCTTTGCTAAGGGTCGCCATCTGTTCACCATATATTCTCCAGGATTCGTCTTTAGATGCTCTAATTGTTTGTTTGGCATTTTGTCGCGCTATTACACAAGTAACATAGTCTTGTTCAGATTTACTTATGATCCATTATTTTAACGCTACCTTCTTTTTGATTATGCTATCTTTAACTTCGTTGTTCCAACAAGCTGTTCTTAATCTTTTGTCCTGCCCTACTTTCTTTGTTCCAAATTTATCACATATCAGTTTGTATAATTTTCTGATAGCTGTTGGAGTGCCTAAATTAAACCAATCTGTAGGTTTTCAATTCACGTGTGTGTATGCCCTTGTCCAGAGTGGCAGTAAATTAATTACTTGGTATGGGGCAGCGATTCAAGGAACTTCGGGGTCGGCAGATCAGCGATAATTTGACAGGCCTGAGAGAAATTCGTCTGATTAATGTGTGTTAGCATCTAGGAAGCCAACCCACCCTTCTTGCTACACTAGGAAACCATCCACGGTTGTGAATATTCCACTGTTTGGTTAGTATTTCTATTTTAAATTATTCAAGTAATTCTAACTTGCCTAACACGATTTCATCTGGCCCAGCTGTTTACCATGTCTTCATATGTTTTATACGATCAGTGACTTCTTGTCTTAATATGTTTGATAGCATCAGTGACTTTTTGTCTTCATATGTTTGATAGCATCAGTAACTTCGTGTCTTGATATGTTTGATAGCATCAGTGACTTCTTGTCTTAATATGTTTGATAGCATCAGTGACTTCTTGTCTTCATATGTTTGATAGCATCAGTAACTTCGTGTCTTGATATGTTTGATAGCATCAGGGATTTCTTGTCTTGATATGGTTGATAGCACCAGTGAGTTCTTGTCTTGATATGTTTGATAGCATCAGTGATTTCTTGTCTTGATATGTTTGATAGCACTGGTAACTTCTTGTCTTCATATGTTAGATAGAATCAGTGATTTCTTGTCTTGATGTGTTTGATAGCATCAGTGATTTCTTGTCTTGATATGTTTGATAGCACTGGTAACTTCTTGTCTTCATATGTTTGATAGAATCAGTGATTTCTTGTCTTGATATGTTTGATAGCATCAGTAAGTTCTTGTCTTGATATGTTTGATAGCACCAGTAACTTCTTGTCTTGATATGTTTGATAGCATCTGTGACTTCTTGTCCTGATATGTTTGATAGCATCAGTAAGTTCTTGTCTTGATATGTTTGATAGCATCAGTAACTTCTTGTCTTGATATGTTTGATAGCATCAGTGACTTCTTGTCCTGATATGTTTGATAGCATCAGTGAGTTCTTGTCCCGACGCTCAACGCTCAGAGGAAAGGTGTGACGGACATATAATCAGATTGCTACTGGTACTATTGGTGTTGGAACTCTTCGCTGGCTGCTAAGGATGGGGACGGAGCGCTTATGGGAATGCCCCGAATGCTGTGATGTCGATTCCTAAATCAATCAATCAATCAATCAATCAGTGAGTTCTTGTCTTGATATGTTTGATGGCATCAGTGAGTTCTTGTCTTGATATGTTTGATAGCATCAGTGAGTTCTTGTCTTGATATGTTTGATAGCATCAGTGAGTTCTTGTCTTGATATGTTTGATAGCATCAGTGACTTCTTGTCTTCATTTGTTTGATAGCATCGGTAACTTCTTGTCTTCATTTGTTTGATAGCATCAGTGAGTTCTTGTCTTCATATGTTTGATAGCATCAGTGAGTTCTTGTCTTCTAAGTTACTTTCTCTGTTAATTCTGTTCTTTCTCCATCATACAACTCTACCATGTATTCTTTCTGTCTCTTTGTTTTTGGACATATGCACCAGCCATTGTGTTATCTTTCGTTGCGTTTAGACAGACACACAACAAATTAATGTTAAATAAAGCACATTTAGAGACTAAATATTTGCTGTCATGTTGTGATGCCGAGCGTGCCTTAGTTGAAAAAATCAGTACTGGAACGTCGCCCTGGTGTGCTCTGGCACGACTATACTACAGATTGTCTACCAAGTTACCTGCATAGTTGTCTACCTAACTATCTACCTAGTCATATATCAAGTCATTCGTTCTTTCTTTCGTTCGTTCCTACTTGCCAGGATCTTGTTTGTCTTCTTGATTTTTTAAAAACATTTTCGCATATCCTTTACAGGACATCACTTTCAACATCAGCATCTTTCAGCTGATTGTTGATTTCTTGGCAAGATTACGCTCCGTAGTTTGTCTTCTTGAATGAATACCGTACCAATTATAGCAACATTTTCACGATTTAAAAACTAAAGGGCAAATACCGCGTATTAGTTATCACCATAAAAATAACCATTGAGTTGTGTCCCTGCTTTTTTGTTGCAAATAGAGAAACGAGGTCTTTCAATCAATATGGTGCCGTCTCCGCAATGAAGATTGGCTGCAATGGATCTCCAACACTGTCTGTCTATCGCACTGACTGTACATTCTGTCAGGTTAATGCTCGTCCATCTCTTGATGTTATCCTCCCATTGTATCGTTGTCTACCTCTTGCTCGCTTGCCCTCAACCTTGCCTTCCAGTATGGTTTTTATAAGAGTATCATGTCTTGTAACGTGGCCAAAATATTTCACTTGTTTCCTCTTTATTTCTTTCATCAACCCTCTCTTCATTCCCAGTTTTTCTAGGACTTCTGCACTTGATTGGTTTTGTTTCCATGAAATGCGACATATTCGTCTGTATATCCACATCTCCAGGGCTTCTATGCAACTTTCTAGTTGCTTGTTCAATGTCCAGGATTCCGCGCCATACAGTAGCGTTGAATATACGTATCATTTGACAATTCTCATTTTTAATGCATTATTAATCTCTCTAGATGTTAATACTGATTTCATTCCGTTGAAAGCATTTTTGGCCATTCCTTGACATGGTTTATCAGGTTGATTATAGAAGTTTGGGAATATGGTTTTGTCGAGGGCGAAAATAAACCCTAACCTGCACAGTTCACGGTGACTATACTAGCCAGACGGCCTCTATACCTCAGGCTCAAGACTTCAATGTCCTACACCGCATGGTAGTATAGGCAGCACATGGCAGTATGTTTAGGAACTTTTGTGAAGTTTGTTTATTAATAAATTATGTTTTTGGACACGGTGTTTATCTTTGGATATGATGGTAGGAGAGAGAGTCTTACAAGTGTTGATTGGATACTGGGGCTACACTGAAGGAATTACTGAAAGTCTTACATTAAAGGACACACTAACAGGTCTTACACTGAAAGACACACTGACAGGTCTTACACTGGCGTCTAAAGGACACACTGACAGGTCTTACACTGGTGTCTAAAAGACACAATGACAGGTCTTACACTGGTGTCTAAAGGACACAATGACAGGTATTACATTAAAGGACACACTGACAGGTCTTACAATTGTGTCTAAAAGACACAATGACAGGTCTTATACTGGTGTCTAAAGGACACACTGACAGGTCTTACACTGGTGTCTAAAAGACACAATGACAAGTCTTACACTGGTGTCTAAAGGACACAATGACAGGTCTTACATTAAAGGACACACTGACAGGTCTTACACTAAAGGACACACTGACGGGGTCTTACACTAGTGTCTAAAAGACACACTGACAGGTCTTACGCTGATGTCTAAAGGACACACTGACAGGTCTTACACTAAAGGACACACTGACGGGGTCTTACACTAGTGTCTAAAAGACACACTGACAGATCTTACGCTGATGTCTAAAGGACACAATGACAGGTCTTACATTAAAGGACACACTGACAGGTCTTACACTAAAGGACACACTGACGGGGTCTTACACTAGTGTCTAAAAGACACACTGACAGGTCTTACGCTGATGTCTAAAGGACACACTGGTCTTACACTGGTGTCTAAAGGACACAATGACAGGTCTTACATTAAAGGACACACTGACAGGTCTTACAATTGTGTCTAAAAGACACAATGACAGGTCTTATACTGGTGTCTAAAGGACACACTGACAGGTCTTACACTGGTGTCTAAAAGACACAATGACAAGTCTTACACTGGTGTCTAAAGGACACACTGACAGGTCTTACACTGAAGGACACACTGACAGGTATTACACTGAAGTAAAATTAACAGGTCTGACACTGGTGTCTAAAGGACACACTAACAGGTCTGATACTGAAGGACACACTAACAAGTCTTACACTGGTGTCTAAAGGACAAACTAACAGGTCTTACACTGAAGGACACGTGTCCTGTCTTACACTGAAGGACACACTGGCAGGTCTTACACTGAAGTACAAATTAACAGGTCTTACACTGGTGTCTAAAGGACACACTGACAGGTCTTACACTGGTGTCTAAATACACACTAACAGGTCTGACACTGAAGGACACACTAACAGGTCTTACACTGAAGGACACACTAACAGGTCTTACACTGAAGGACACACTAACAGGTCTTACACTGAAGGACACACTAACAGGTCTTACACTGAAGGACACACTAACAGGTCTTACACTGGTGTCTAAAGGACACACTGACAGGTCTTACTCTAAAGAACACACTGACAGGTCTTACATTGAAGGACACACTGACAGGTCTTACATGAAAGGACACACTGACAGGTCTTACACAGAAGGACATACTGACAGATCTTACACTAAGCGACACACTGACAAGTCTTACACTGGTGTCTAAAGGACACACTGACAAGTCTTACACCGAAGGACACACTGACAGGTCTTACACTGAAGGACACACTGACAGGTCTTACACTGAAGGACACACTGACAGGTCTTACACTGAAGGACACACTGACAGGTCTTACACTGAAGGACACACTGACAGGTCTTACACTGAAGGACACACTGACAGGTCTTACACTGAAGGACACACTGACTGGTCTTACATTAAAGGACACACTGACAGGTCTTACACTGAAGGACACACTGACAGGTCTTACACTGAAGGACACACTGACAGGTCTTACCCTGAAGAACACAGTGATAGGTCTTACACTGGTTCTTATACTGGTGTCTAAAGGCCACACTGATAGGTCTTGCACTGATGTCTAAACGATACACTGACAGGTCTTACACTGGTGTCTAAAGGACACAATGACAGGTCTTACACTAAAGGACACACTTACAGGTCTTACATTGAAGGACACACTGTCAGGTCTTACACTGAAGGACACAGTGACAATTCTTACACTAAAGGACACACTGATAGGTCTTACACTAAAGGACACACTGACAGGTCTTACACTGAAGGACACAGTGACAATTCTTACACTAAAGGACACACTGATAGGTCTTACACTAAAGGACACACTGACAGGTCTTACACTAAAGGACATACTGACAGGTCTTACATTGAAGGACACACTGACATGTATTACATTGAAGGACACACTGGCATGTTGTCACGAGATAAATAAACTTGTTCGTGTCGATCGATGACAACCAAGCCCGACATTGGTCTGCAAACACAATAGACCCTGTGTTGTTGAACAGACTGAGAAAATACGTCGTTGGAACTGTCTGCACCTGGTCGGCTTTTTTGTATGAGATCAAAGTGAGTCACGTCACGATGTCTACACCTGGTTGACAGTTTGTTGTTCGAGAGATGTGCATTGGCGTCATCTGTTTACACAGCGGGAGTTGGCCGTTGCAAGTGATAGACAGAATGTCTGCTAGAGGTCGGAAGGATTCTCTGATGTGAGGGAAAGGTCTCTGGCTCACAGACAGCCAGGATATTTGTTGGATGAGACAAAGAACTCCCCAGATGAAAAGGAAACTTGACAGCTAATTGACTCTGGTTAGTCTAGAAACAGGAGGACAAAGCCAGATTCTGGACTGATTGGCGTCTGGACTTTTTGGTGACGTCACTCAAGCACCCATATAAAACCCAGTGCGGTAAACAGGTGGAGGGAGTCGAGAAAAACATTCTGAAGTGTTAGGATAGGTGCATTATTCCGAGTTGCGTTACATGAGTGAAACTATAATGTCTTAGTGGTGATAGTTATCCGCGGACATAGATCCAATTTGATTGCATAGTTTCTCGAGTGGCAACAGAAATAAGCATATGGTAGGCTTATTAATAATATCTAATTTAAGAGTATGATTAGGAATAGAGTACAGTGCTGTGCGGTGATCTAATGTATTATAGGTGCAGTGATATAATGTATTATGATTAGTGATAGAATGTTCTATTAGTGCGGTGCTAGAAAGTATCATAGGAGCGTCGGCACTGGTATCCTATTGTGTGGCTTCAACTAGCTTATGTGATATATCCTTTTACTCAGGGAGTTGAGGACAATGTAGTGGAATAATAATTAGAGGAGATTAAGGATGGTTGAGAGGGAGGAGGGGAATGTGAAATGGTAGGATCTTCCAGTAGGGCATCTGCTGGGTTTCTACCCGTTCCTTTATTCTTTCCTGGTGTTGCCATGTATAAGACCATTATGATGGCCGTATGACAGAGATCGGATCTCTGTTATAGATCTGAGTGCTGCTATTGGCCTACAATCACCTAATTACGGTCAGGACTGAGTTGCCCTCACCATGGTATTCTCTATTCTACAGGTTCCATTTACAGTTCCCCTTGAGTGTTCCACGTGAGTGTGAGCTGATTTATTACGAAGAAGCAGTTCAAAGTTTTATACAATGATGACTCATGGAAAGAAGACAGAGGTTGCTGAGAGGTTTTACACGGGGCTCAGAACCTAGTTGTTCCGCAGAAACCTGACTTCTGCTGAGTAGGACTTAATTAAACGTATGTGTTGTGTTTAATGAGTGATAAGCTACATCACCGAAGAGTAATAACTCACATACCAAAGACACACACACACACACACACACACACACACACACACACACACACACACACACACACACACACACACACACACACACATCTACCTAACAAACATTAATAGGTTGTGTTCTAAAAGAGGGGAAAATGTTATAATCAGAGACTTATGAACATTAGATTTTCCCCAAGTGACATTTCAGTTAATTGGAAGATGATCAGTTCAACAAACATTATGAAACAGAGTAACTTCACCGTGTGGTAGAGTGAAGACCAAGATCAACAGTGTCTATCGGATTACCAGCATCCTGTTTGTTCGAGTGATTGGAGAAAGTTGTCATCTTCTGGGTGAGGTTCACTGTCCGGAATAAATGGTGCTGTTGTGTGCCAAGCACTATGATGTTACAGACTTTGCTTCTAAATCACTGGTCTACCATTAGAATACACGTCACACATTCTACACCTTATATATATATACACACACACACACACACACACTTCTCCTACATATACTCTTTGCTTTAATAAATTTCTTGTTTTTATTTGTTGAGGCTAGAGTTGTCAAGTATGTTATGTTGGGGAAGAATGAGAGGGGGCATGATCCAGGAGTGAGCAAGAGTGAGAAGAAGGTGTCCTCAGATTGAGGGAGTGTGTGGACGGAGTCTGCTGGATATCTCCAGGATAGAGATATTGGATTAAAAAATAATGTGGGTGTTGATTCCCTTCACTCCAGGGACGACACTAAAGTGGTAAAGAAGAACAAGTAACTAATACGACATTCATTCTTTACACACACGACATTTATTAGTGCTCGTAAACGGGATCTTTTGTACAATCGGGATCTTTAGACAACTGGGTCTTTTAACACGGGATCTTTTGTTAGAGGATGAAGATATCCTATTAGTGAGAATCCAGCTAGAGTGAATGTGGATAGGTGTTAGGATTTATCTTACCTGTTCACACTTAACACGTCTGCATAGGTCTGTGGTCCTGATTCTACTCTTGTCACTGAGTGATTGTGTTGTGTTGTGTGGTGTGATATATATATATATAGAGATAAATTTTATTTGGTCATTATCTATTTAGTTGTTTAGAGATAATCTATACTCTATCTGTTGAGTTACCTCTCTGTAAAATGGCCACTCCTAAACTGACTACGGCGGAACTTAGGGCAAAGGGGGAAGAAATGGGACTGTCGGGTTCTGCACTAACAGATTACATACAGGAGGTGGAGAGAGAGTATCGTCAAGCAGAAAGGGAAGATCGAAAGGCGAGTTGGAATTGAGAAGGATGGAATTGGAAGCAGAGCAAGCTGCGAAGAAATTTGAAGCTGAGCAAGCAGCTAAGAAATTTGAAGCTGAACAGGAAGCTCAGAAAAGGGAGCACGAGTACCGGATGCGGGAACTCGAGCTCAAGAGGCAATCTAGTGGGGAAACTGAGGGAGCAGTGGGAGGTTCCTCTCTCCCTGGCTCAACACCAGTAAGTGGACATAGCTACCAAGCTATGAAGTTCCCTCTAGCGATCTACGAGGAGGACACGGAGAAGATTGATCAGTACCTTCAACGCTTTGAGGCTATGTCAGTTGCTATGAGTCTGGAGCGTGACAAATGGAATCTCAAGCTATCCCAGGGATTATGCGGGACCGGTTATGAGGTTTATTCTCGCCTGCCACCAGGACATGAGAACAATTATGACGAGTTGAAGACGGCTTTGCTGAAATGATTTGAAGTTACGTCACATACCTACCGGAAAAAATTTCGAGGAGCGAAACGAGAACCGGGGGAGTTGTTCGCCGCCTATAGTCTGCGTCTGAAAGCATATGGATGGATTTGGCTGGGTTCGCGCATGACTATGAGAGTCTGGAAGAGCTCACGGTAGTCGACCAGATGCGGAAGCAAATGTAGAAACCTCTCAGGACATTCTTGGGAGAACAAGGGGCGGAACGAATAGACATGGTGACGAAATTGGCGGAACGGTTCGTCGAGGTCCATGGGGAGGCAGCCGAAAACATTTCTACAAACACCAAAAGTCAGGAAAAACATAACCTGAAGAAAGCAAAAAGCACAGGAACTAAGAAGGTGGAACCATATGTCAAAACTTCAGAGGAGAGTTCGGAGAAGACGAAGGGGGAAAGCAAGAAAACTTCGAGCTCTACACAAAAACGACCATGGTCGGAGAAGTGGTGTTCGATTTGTAAGTCACCTTCTCACAATACGAAGGAATGCAAATCGAAGGCTAAGAACCCTCACTTCGCGGCATGTCAAGTGACTTCAAAGCAGGTGGACACTGACAATGCCAAGGTCGACAAGGAAGCTCGCCACCAGGAGAGCTCAATAAAGTCCGGCACTAGAAAATCTAGGACAGGGAAATGGTGCAAACACTGCAGGTCGAATACACACAATACTATTGACTGCAGGGGAAAGTCAGGAGACACTCAATTCGTCGTGTGCCCCGGAAAACCTAAGGTGGAGCCCACCGAACAGGTCGAGGCCGAAGGAGAGACTCCAGACCAGGAAAAACCACCTGTAGTGGAATTGGTAGAGGTTAACGGTCGTCAAGTGGAGTGTTTATACGACACAGGACTGGACGGGGAGGCCGTGATTTCTGCGGATCTGGTACATCCAGAACAATTCACAGGTGAAACCATGGAGATACAGCCTGCACAGAAGAGTGCTGTAGTCATGAAATTGCCCATTGCCAGAGTGGAGATTCAGTCAAGATATGTCATCGGCACCATCACGGCCGCTGTGTTGACCGATCCCATTTTCCCCGTAATCCTCGGTTGCCGAGATGTATTTCTGGGAATGCCCAGGCAGCCAATCCATATGGGAGCAATACCGACTCGCTCTCAGACGAAAACGGATGAGGCAGAAGCAAATGTGACTAACCCACTGCCAGGGGAGTTGCGAAATGCCCAGAGTGAGGATGCTACGTCTACGTCCTTGCTACAAAAAGCTGCAGAAAAGTGCTGATCCACCCAAACGGGGGCAGTACTATATGAAGAATAGGATACTCTACAGGAGAGCCGGAAGGGGAGACAACCTACATGGTCAGTTGGTGGTCCCAAAGGCCCACCGTTCCCAGATTCTTCATATGGGGCATACCATCTCATTCAGTGGGCATATGGGTATTGCCGCCACAATGCAGCGAATTTCCTGCCATTACTATTGGCCGGGAATGACAGGTGATGTGCGTCGGTATGTGAAGTCATGCCCTGAGTGCCAGAGGGTGGCACCGAAACACTGGACAGCGCCGGTGGTCTTGGGTGAAATGCCCATCATGAACTCTCCTTTCGAGAGGGTAGCCATCGATATTGTGGGTCCACTTCCTAGGACTAGGAAGAGGAACATGTACATACTCACCATGGTGGATTGCTGTACAATGTGGGGTGAAGCCATACCGTTGACCACAATTGACTCGAAACGAGTGGCGGACGCACTGATGGAGGCCTTTACAAGATTAGGCTTTCCTGATCAAATACTGACGGACAATGGGTCCCAGTTTTGTGGAAAACTTATGGAGGAGGTATTTAGGGTGTTCCACTCTAACCATATCCATACCAGCCCTTACCACCCTCAAGCCAATGGCCAAGTAGAGCGTTTCAACGGCACGTTGATGACAATGCTCAGGAAACTAGCGCAGGAAAAACCTGATAGGTGGGATGAATATATCCCAGCAGCCCTCTTTGCCTATCGGGAAGTTCCTCATGGCTCAACAGGACTACCACCCGCTACGTTGCTGTTTGGTCGTCCAATCAAGGGACCGTTGGAAGCCATGTTGAGGAGTTGGACTGAAGAGGGGACGTCAGAAGAAGTGATCTCTTCTTACAAATATTTGGAGGAACTGAAAGAAAAACTTCACAAGGGATGGACTCTGGCAAATCAAAACTTGAAAAAGGCCAGAAAAAGACATGCGGCTTACTACAACCGTAGGTCTAAAGACAGATCTCTAGAGGTAGGAGACAAAGTATTGTTGCTACTCCCAACGGGAAACAACAAACTGGAGATAGGTTGGCAAGGACCATTTCCCGTGGAAAGGGTGATATCCAGAACCAACTATCAGATCCGGATCCGGGGAAAGTCGAAGATTTTCCATATCAATCTCTTGCGGAAATACGAAGAGAGACCCGGAGAAAAAGCAGCTCACCTCCTGGCAATGGCAGTTGCAGTGGAGACAGAAGTGGGAACCAACGAGGGCAGGGAATATCCCCTGGTACACCAGGAAACCTACAAGGATGTACAGGTGAACCCTGATCTGACTTCCAAGGAGAGGGAAAAGATAACCCAGGTTTTCGAGTCTCATAAGGAGATACTGACTGATAAACCAGGACGAACGAGGTTGGTGGAGTTCGAGATGACTTTGACCACTCAAGAACCTGTTCGCCAAAAAGTTTACCCAGTGCTATTCTCTAAAGAAAAGGCCCTGGAGGGGGAAATACAGAAACTGTTGGAGGATGACGTGATTGCACCTTCCACATCCCCATACAATGCGGGGGTAGTTTTGTTACGAAAACCAAGTGGAGAGCACCGGTTGTGTATAGACTACCGACTTCTGAACAGTCATACAGAATTTCAGGTGGAACCTTTGCCGAATCCAACTCAGTTATTCGATAGGCTCCATAAGGCTCGGTACTTTTCAAAGGTAGATCTGAGTCGCGGGTATTATCAGATTCCGGTCAAACCAGAGGTTCGACCACTATTGGCCTTCAGTACCCCCAGGGGACATTACGAATTCAAGGTCATGCCCTTTGGGCTCAGCAATGCACCTAGTGTGTTTACTCGCATGATGAGGACTTTACATGATCCTTTAAAGGATCCGTCCATCATCTCATTCATGGATGATATTCTGATTTCCAGTGACAGTTTGGATGACCATTTGCAATCCTTGGAAAGAGTTTTCAATAGGCTCAAGGAAGCAGGGCTTACAGCTCGCCCAACCAAGTGCATGATCGGTTACCAGACTCTGGAATTTCTAGGTCACACCATCACTCCAGGACACATTGTCCCAGAGGAAAAGAACCTAGAGAAAATCAGAAGTGCTCCAAGGCCAAAAACGAAGAAGGATGTGCGATCTTTTCTCTCGTTGTGTGGGTTCTACCACAAATTTATCCCACATTTCACGGAACTGGGAGCTCCTTAACAGAAACCTTGAAAAAGAGATTCCCAGACCAAATAGTTTGGACACCAGAATGTGAGAGTGCCTACAGTCAGTTGAAGGAGGCCTTGGTCAGCAAACCTGTGTTACAGCTCCCGGACCTTTCCAAACCATTTGTGTTGAGAACGGATGCAAGTGGGATTGGGATTGGGGCAGCTTTGTTACAGGAAGGAAAAGACGATGCTTCAGTTTTGAAACCAGTGGCATACGCAAGCAAGAAACTTCTCCCGGCTGAGAGGAATTATTCGACCGTTGAGAGAGAGTGTTTGGCTCTGGTATGGGCCGTACAAAAATTCCAGCCTTATTTGTATAGAGTTCAGTTTCGAGTTCAATCGGATCATCAACCCTTGATGTTCCTGGCCACGTCTCAGAAGCTCAACGCCCGTTTGATGCGGTGGTCATTGCTACTTCAGCCATACCACTTTACAGTGGAGTATATACCTGGGAGGGAAAATGTTGGAGCTGATTTCCTGTCTAGACATCCAGCTCCTGAAGAAGAGGAATAGATCATCTGGATCGAACCTCCAAGAAGAAAGAGTTGTTGCGGACTACTCTCTTAGGAGGGGGCCTATGTCACGAGATAAATAAACTTGTTCGTGTCGATCGATGACAACCAAGCCCGACATTGGTCTGCAAACACAATAGACCCTGTGTTGTTGAACAGACTGAGAAAATACGTCGTTGTAACTGTCTGCACCTGGTCGGCTTTTTTGTATGAGATCAAAGTGAGTCACGTCACGATGTCTACACCTGGTTGACAGTTTGTTGACAGGTTGTTGTTCGAGAGATGTGCACTGGCGTCATCTGTTTACACAGCGGGAGTTGGCCGTTGCAAGTGATAGACAGAATGTCTGCTAGAGGTCGGAAGGATTCTCTGATGTGAGGGAAAGGTCTCTGGCTCACAGACAGCCAGGATATTTGTTGGATGAGACAAAGAACTCCCCAGATGAAAAGGAAACTTGACAGCTAATTGACTCTGGTTAGTCTAGAAACAGGAGGACAAAGCCAGATTCTGGACTGATTGGCGTCTGGACTTTTTGGTGACGTCACTCAAGCACCCATATAAAACCCAGTTGCGGTAAACAGGTGGAGGGAGTCGAGAAAAACATTCTGAAGTGTTAGGATAGGTGCATTATTCTGAGTTGCGTTACATGAGTGAAACTATAATGTCTTAGTGGTGATAGTTATCCGCGGACATAGATCCAATTTGATTGCATAGTTTCTCGAGTGGCAACAGAAATAGGCATATGGTAGGCAGTTAATTATATCTAACTTAAGAGTATGATTAGGAATAGAGTGCAGGGATAATGTATTATAGGTGCAGTGATATAATGTATTATGATTAGTGATAGAATGTTCTATTAGTGCGGTGCTAGAAAGTATCATAGGAGCGTCGGCACTGGTATCCTATTGTGTGGCTTCAACTAGCTTGTGTGATATATCATTTTACTCGGGGAGTTGAGGACAATGTAGTGGAATAATAATTAGAGAGATTAAAGATGGTTGAGAGGGAGGAGGGGAATGTGAAATGGTAGGATCTTCCAGTAGGGTATCTGCTGGGTTTCTACCCGTTCCTTTATTCTTTCCTGGTGTTGCCATGTCTCAGATCATATGATTGAGTTATTTGGCCGTATGACAGAGATCGGATCTCTGTTATAGATCTGAGTGCTGTTATTGGCCTACACTTACCCAATTCCGGCCAGGACTGAGTTGCCCTCACCATGGTATTCTACTTCTACAGGTTCCATTTACAGTTCCCCTTGAGTGTTCCACGTGAGTGTGAGATGATTTATTACGAAGAAGCAGTTCAAAGTTTTATACAATGATGACTCATGGAAAGAAGACAGAGGTTGCAGAGAGGTTTTACACGGGGCTCAGAACCTAGTTGTTCCGCAGAAACCTGACTTCTGCTGAGTAGGACTTAATTAAACATATGTGTTGTGTTTAATGAGTGATAAGCTACATCACCGAAGATTAATAACTCACATACCAAGGACATATATATATATATATATATATATATATATATATATTATATATATATATATATATATATATATATATATATATATATATATATATAATATATACATATACATATACCTAACAAACATTAATAGGTTGTGTTCTAAAAGAGGGGAAAATGTTATAATCAGAGACTTATGAACATTAGATTTTCCCCAAGTGACATTTCAGTTAATTGGAAGATGATCAGTTCAACAAACATTATGAAACAGAGTAACTTCACCGTGGGGTAGAGTGAAGACCAAGATCAACAGTGTCTATCGGATTACCAGCATCCTTCTTCTTCTTTGCGTTCATCCGGAGTGATTTTTTCAGATGTGATTGCGGTGTGTCTGGTTAGGCACCCTCGGGTCGAAACCCTCAGGCCAACACATCCGACTTTTAGCGTGCATTTTTGGCCAGGTTAGCAATCCCTGGGAGACTCTCACTTTTGTGGTACCGTCCACATCTCAGCTGGTCTAGTTGGAACAGTCGAAGACTACACGGTCATCCCTCAAGTGAAGGCAGGGACAGTCCCATAGCATTTTCCGCCATCCTGGGTGGCTTCCATAATTGCAGAGCCGGCACATAACGCTCTGGTGCTGGGTTTACCGAGGGAATCGTCACGTCCTGCTCATGGCTGTTTTGATTCCTCACTTCAATATATTGGGCATTTCGCTCGCCCTGGGCCGTTCCTGCACAAACCAGTCAGCTCTGCGGTTGGTTTTCACTAAGCGAGTTTTCGGGACATGTGCTTGTCCCTGTACCCATCAGAGCTGTTCCAGGCACGGCGGACATTCGGAAAACTACCTAGTCAGAGCTGTTACGAACAAGAGCGGCATTCGGAAACTAGGTAGTCAGAGCTGTTCCTAGCACGGGAGACATTCGGACGAGTACATTTCACTCGGACGTAAATGCGTAGTGTCAATTTTTAGTTTGCCACCCGTAGGACGACACTTCCGACTTCCGGCGGGCATTTTTTAGTGAGGTTAACTTCCTCTGGTTTCGAGACACGTTAGACTGTTGTAATGTCACCCACATCTCAGCTGGTCAAGATAGGACGATCAACGATTATCGTGGTCTGCCCTCAAGGGAAGGCAGGGGCAGACCATGGGCATTATCTCGCTATCCAAGGAGGCTTCCATAATTGCAGAGCCGGCACATATTGCTCTGAGACTGGGCTCACCCAAGGAGTTTCCACGTCCTGCTCATGGCTGCTTTAGTTCCTCACTTCCATGTGTTGGGCATCCCACTTGCCACTGATCGCTCAATCACACACCAGGGGCGGTCAGACTGCGAGTGACATCCACTCAAGCTTTTGCTTGTGACTTCAGACCACGCAATAGGTTCGCTCGCCGTGCGTTCCATTTCGCGTTGATGAGACATTCTTCCACTTTTGTCTACACTCTCTATGAGTTAGATACAGACAGTTTCCGTAACCCTTCGACTGGGGCACTTTTCGGACTTTTTTGTACTCGCTCACGAGGTAGGCTACATGTGCTGCCGGCTCAGCACCTTACCTTCGTGCAGCAGTTGAACGGGAAACGGCCAGGCCCCTTCATCCGGGAAACTCTCATATCCCCCCAGCTGGGAGCCTTCGAACATGTATCAGACCTGAGCATGTAGCTTGCTCAGTATCATGTTTCTATTTTCCGGTAGACGATCCGAGGGTTTGTGGCTTAGAGGCGTTCAGCCACATCCCTCGACAGGGAGCCTTAAGAGATTTGTCCGGACCAAGAAATTCTGCCTTTGTGCACCTCATTTAAATTTTGACTGCTATCCTCAGTCTATGCCTGCAGAGCAGCAGGTTGTGTCTCTCTTAGTCTGGTCCCTATCCCATAAGCTGTCCGTTATGTAATTTTCACCCATCGGCAAGCAAACGGGGTCTATGGGACACGCAAGCTCCCCCACCACGTCAAGGTGGAGACACATCGGGGGAGCCCAGCATCCTGTTTGTTCGAGTGATTGGAGAAAGTTGTCATCTTCTGGGTGAGGTTCACTGTCCGGAATAAATGGTGCGGTTGTGTGCCAAGCACTATGATGTTACAGACTTTGCTTCTAAATCACTGGTCTACCATTAGAATACACGTCACACATTCTACACCTTATACACACACACACACACTTCTCCTACATATACTCTTTGCTTTAATAAATTTCTTGTTTTTTATTTGTTGAGGCTAGAGTTGTCAAGTATGTTATGTTGGGGAAGAATGAGAGGGGGCATGATCCAGGGGTAAGAGTGAGAGGAAGGTGTCTTCAGATTGAAGGAGTGTGTGGACGGAGTCTGCTGGATATCTCCAGGATAGAGATATTGGATTAAAAAATAAGGTGGGTGATGATTCCCTTCACTCCAGGGACGACACTAAAGTGGTAAAGAAGAACAAGTAACTACTACGAAATTCATTCTTTACACACACGACACATGTCCTACATTAAAGGACACACTTACAGGTCTTACATTGAAGGACACACTGATAGGTATTACACTGATAGATCTTACACTAAAGGACAAACTGACAAGTCTTACACTAAAGGACACACTGACAGGTCTTACATTGAAGGACACACTGACAGGTTTTACACTGAAGGACACACTGACAGATCTTACACTGGTGTCTAAAGGACACACTGAAAGGTCTTACACTGAAGGACACACTGACAGGTCTTACAATGAAGGACACACTGACAGGTCTTACACTGAAAGACACACTGACATGCTTACAATGAAGGACACACTGACAGGTCTTACACTGAAGGACACACTGAAAATCTTACACTGAAGGACACAATGAGAGGTCTTAAACTGAAGGACACACTGACAGGGCTTACACTGAAGGACACAATGAGGGGTCTTAAACTGAAGGACACACGGACAGGGCTAACACTGAAGGACACAATGATAGGTCTTAAACTGAAGGATACACTGACAGGGCTTCCACTGAAGGACACAATGAGAGGTCTTACACTGAAGAACACACTGATAGGGCTTACACTGAAGAACACAATGAGAGGTCTTAAACTGAAGGACACACTGATAGGGCTTACACTAGAGTCTTAGACAAGCCTCAGTGGGACTCCAATGGTTGGTGCAGTCTGCTCTTGTCTAGGATGTCCTGGAGATAAAGATCAGGCCTGTATCCGCTGTTGACTAGGATGTCCTGGAGATAAAGATCAGGCCTGTATCCGCTGTTGACTAGGATGTCGTGGAGATAAAGATCAGGCCTGTATCCGCTGTTGACTAGGATGTCCTGGAGATAAAGATCAGGCCTGTATCCGCTGTAGACTAGGACTGTCGTGGAGATAAAGATCAGGCCTGTATCCGCTGTAGACTAGGATCGTTCGTGGAGATAAAGATCAGGCCTGTATCCGCTGTAGGACTAGGACGTTCGTGGAGATAAAGATCAGGCCTGTATCCGCTGTAGACTAGGATGTCCTGAGATAAAGATCAGGCCTGTATCCGCTGTAGACTAGGATGTCCTGGAGATAAAGATCAGGCATGTATCCGCTGTTGACTAGTACGTCCTGGAGATAAAGATCAGGCATGTATCCGCTGTTGACTAGGATGTCGTGGAGATAAAGATCAGGCCTGTATCCGCTGTTGACTAGGATGTCCTGGAGATAAAGATCAGGCCTGTATCCGCTGTTGACTAGTACGTCCTGGAGATAAAGATCAGGCCTGTATCCGCTGTTGACTAGTACGTCCTGGAGATAAAGATCAGGCCTGTATCCGCTGTTGACTAGTACGTCCTGGAGATAAAGATCAGGCCTGTATCCGCTGTTGACTAGGATGTCCTGGAGATAAAGATCAGGTCTGTATCTGCTGTTGACTAGGATGTCCTGGAGATAAAGATCAGGTCTGTATCTGCTGTTGACTAGGATGTCCTGGAGATAAAGATCAGGTCTGTATCTGCTGTTGACTAGGACGTTCTGGGTCTGCATGCCAGCAGAGTTGACTTCGAGAAAACCGTGCCAGGTCTGGTGTCAGCGAGGTGAACACAGAGGTGTCCGTAGAGGAAATGTTTCTAGCAATCATGTTGTGATGGAGGTAGATCTGAGGAAGGAGTTCTCTGTTGTTCTAGCAGTCATGTTGTGGTGGAGGTAGGTAAGAGGAAGGACTTGTTTGTTGTTCTGGTGCGCCTGCTCGGATGACAGAGCCTGGACACGACTAAGAACGAAAAGCTGTTATAAAATATCTCCAGTATAGCCACGACGTCGGAGCAATCCAACATTCCGCCTGTTTTACGGCATAAGTCATCGCTATCCTGACATAATCCAACATTCCGCCGGCTTTGCGGCAGAAGTCATCACTATCCTGACATAGTCCAACATTCCGCCGGCTTTGCGGCAGAAGTCATCACTATCCTGACATAATCCAACATTCCGCCGGCTTTGCGGCAGAAGTCATCACTATCCTGACATAGTCCAACATTCCGCCAGCTTTGCGGCAGAAGTCATCACTATCCTGACATAGTCCAACATTCCGCCGGCTTTACGGCAGAAGTCATCACTATCCTGACATAGTCCAACATTTCGCCAGCTTTGCGGCAGAAGTCATCACTATCCTGACATAGTCCAACATTCCGCCGGCTTTACGGCAGAAGTCCATCACTATCCTGACATAGTCCAACATTTCGCCAGCTTTGCGGCAGAAGTCATCACTATCCTGAACATAGTCCAACATTCCGCCGGCTTTACGGCAGAAGTCATCACTATCCTGACATAGTCAAACGTTCCGCCGGCTTTGCGGCAGAAGTCATCACTATCTTGACATAGTCGTCAGAGCCGCAACTTTAAGAGAAAGAGGAATGGGTTCTTTATAGGAGGGAGGGAGGAGGTGAACAGAAGACAAGTCTGTGCCTTTGTTGAAAAGAGGTATACGATCAACATAAATGTGAATCTAGCGGTTAATAGTAAACCTGAGTCATTGACAGGAATATAAGTGATGGTTTATAGCAAACACGAGTCATTGACAGGAATGTGAGTGACGGTATAGCAAATCTGAGTCATTGACAGGAATGTGAGTGGCGTTCTATAGCACACACGAGTCATTGACAGGAATATAAGTGAGTTTATAGCAAACACGAGTCATTGACAGGAATGTGAGTGACAGTTTATAGCAAACACGAGTCATTGACAAGAATGCGAGTCTGAAGGTTTATAGCATACACGCTTATTGACAGGGATGTGAGTCTGCAGGTTTATAGCAAACACGAGCCATTGACGGGAATATTAGTCTGAAGGTATATAGCAAACCTGAGTCATTTACAGGATGCGAGCCTGGCGGTTTATAGCAAACACGAGTCATTTACAGGAATGTGAGTTTATAGCAAATCTGAGTCATTGACAGGAATGTGAGTCTGACGGTGTATAGCAAACCTGAGTCATTGACAGGGATATGAGTGGCGGCTTATAGCAAACCCGAGCCAGTGACAGGAATTAAATAGCGAGATGAGTAGGAGGAGGAGAAGAAGAAGAAGTAGAAGAAGACGAAGAAAAATTACTGAAGAATATATGTAATGTACTGTTACATAATATATACAGATTACTGCACATTATTTTGAGTAGACTTTATTATCTATAACATACATGTCAAAACAGATAATATCAAATAATAGGAGCACTCATATTGCTTCACTTCACTTGCAAGACTGAAGTAGTGATATAAATAACACAGATGCACCACTGCAAGACTGAAGTAGTGATATAAATAACACAGATGCACCACTGCAAGACTGAAGTAGTGATATAAATAACACAGATGCACCACTGCAAGACTGAAGTAGTGATATAAATAACACAGATGCACCACTGCAAGACTCAAACATATATTGAACATATGGATAATGGGCGTTTAACACTACTACGGGCTGTTGTTGGCATCTGGCGCCGGCACTGCTTGACGGTATTACAACGTGATTATCAGTTGGTTTGATCATGTAATCCGATAATCATCAGACACTAGCCCAGAGGGAGCTCTAGCACACAACAGAGACAGAGAGACGAGGCCAATCTGATACAGTGACGGTACTTCTGAGACTGAGACAACCACCAAGTATGAGGCACAAGACAAATATCTCTCCAGGTGTCTTCCCATAAACTCCCATTTTGAGAGTTGCCTACAACACGTGGTGTCTATGAATTCTCATTTTGAAAGTTGCCTTCAACTCGTGGTGTTTATAAACTAACATTTTGAAAGTTGCATACAACACGCTGTCCATAAACCGAATTTTGAGACCTGCTTACAACACGTCGTGTCTATAAACTCCCATTGTGAAAGTTGCCTACAACGCGTCGTGTTTATAAACTCCAGTTTTGAAAGTTGCCAACAACACGTGGTGTCTATAAACTCCAATTTTGAAAGTTGCCAACAACACGTGGTATCTAAAAACTCCCATGTTGAAAGTTGTTTACAACACGTTGTGTCCATAAACCGAATTTTGAGAGCTGCCTACAACACGTGTCTATAAACTTCCTTTTCGGGAGCTGTCTACACCACGTGGTGTCTTTAGAATTCCCGAGCATCGTAAACTGCAATAAAGTTGTGTGGTATATTTATAACGTGAGGATGGAGAAGATACACTAAAAGTGAGAATAGTTAAATGTTATGTGCTCATATACTGACACGACTTTCTGGGTCAGTGAAATTGATGATCAACAAGCAATCTGCACGTCGAACTGAGAACCTGGGAATGTGGATATATAGAAGAATGAGTCGCATTTTCTGGAGACAACAATAGACACACATAGAAGTGCTAGAGAACCTGGTAATGTGGATATATAGAAGAATGAGTCGCATTTTCTGGAGACAACAATAGACACACATAGAAGTGCTGGAGAAGTTGAGAATGTGGATATATAGAAGAATGAGTCGCATTTTCTGGAGACAACAATAGACACACATAGAAGTGTTGGAGAAGCTGGGAATGTGGATATATTGAAGAATGAGTCGCATTTTCTGGAGACAACAATAGACACACATAGAAGTGCTGGAGAAGTTGGGAATGTGGATATATAGAAGAATGAGTCGCATTTTCTGGAGACAACAACAGACAAATATAGAAGTGCCGGAGAAGCTGGGAATTAAAAGACAATCGATAGGAGAAATAAACACAAGACGAGTCAAATATCAGTCCCATTAAAAGATACGAGTCAAATATCGGTCCCATTAAAAGATACGAGTCAAATATCACAGTTCCATTAAAAGATACGAGTCAAATATCACAGTTCCATTAAAAGATAGGACAATCTTAAAAATACCTTCAAGGAACACGTGCATGTCCTCTGCAGGACCTTGCAACTACGGCCAGCTCCAATTGGCTGTTTGTGACTTACTAGGAAAAAGTGATAGTCAAAAGACCATACGGGTGAGAAACATGAAGGATAGGTCAGCAAGAGGTAGACAATAGATACAAGTGGGAAGATATACGAGGGAGAAACATGGAGGACGGCTCAGCACGAGGTAAACAATAGATACAAGTAGGAAGATATACGAGGGAGAAACATGGAGGACGGGTCAGCAAGAGGTAGACAATAGATACAAGTGGGAAGATATCATCATCATCAAGTGCCGTGCCGGCTGGCGTTCATGGCTCTCCATAGATCTCGGTCTTTGGTTTTCTGGATCAGCTCTGCTGCTGATATTCCTCCATGCCACCGTCTCAATCCATCCAGCATCATTTCTCTTGGTCTGCCTCTGCCTCTCTTCCCCTAGATCTTTCCAGTTGTTACGATGTTCTCCAATGCCTCTCTTCTCATCACGTGACCGAAGAAAGATGTTTGTCTCTGTCTTATTGTTGTATATAATGTTTTAGTTTCACTAGCCTGTTTCAGGCAGTCGTTGTTAGTTACTCTGGCAGTCCAAGGAATTCGCAACATTCGTCTCAGGAACCACATCTCTGTTGCTTCTAATTTCTTCTTAATTAATTTGTTCATTTACATTCCAAGATTCGCTGCCATACAGCAAAACTGGTTCTACATAGCATTTCAGCACTCTCTTTCTTACATTCAGTGATAGTGACTTAATGAATAAGATACTCTTCATTTTCTGAAATGCGGCTTTTGCCTGCCCTATTCTGCTCCTAATCTCTGTTTGCATCTTCCATCTGATGTTATAAATGCCCCTAGGTATCTAAAATTATCCAAGAAGATATACGGGGGAGAAACAAGGAGGACGGGTCAGCACGAGGTAAACAATAGATACAAGTGGGAAGATATGCGGGGGAGAAACGTGTAGGACGGGTAAGCAAGAGGTAGACAATAGAAACAAGTGGGAAAATATACGGGGGAGAAACATGGAGGACGAGTCAGCAAGAGATAGACAATAGATACAAGTGGGGGTGAAACATGGAGGGCGGGTCAGCAAGAGATAGACAATAGATACAAGTGGGAAGATATACGGGGTAGAAACATGGAGGACGGGTCAGCAAGAGGTAGACAATAGATACAAGTGGGAAGATATACGGAGGAAAAACATGGAGGACGGGTGAGCAAGAGGTAGACAATAGATACAAGTGGGGGAGAAACATGGAGGGCGGGTCAGCAAGAGGTAGACAATAGATACAAGTGGGAAGATATACGGGGGAGAAACATGGAGGACGGGTAAGCAAGAGGTAGACAATAGATACAAGTGGGGGAGAAACATGGAGGGCGGGTCAGCAAGAGGTAGACAATAGATACAAGTGGGAAGATATACGGGGGAGAAACATGGAGGACGGGTCAGCACGAGGTAGACAATAGATACAAGTGGGAAGATATACGGGGGAGAAACATGGAGGACGGGTCAGCACGAGGTAGACAATAGATAAAAGTGGGAAGATATAAGGGGGAGAAACATAGAGGACGGGTCAGCAAGAGATAGACAATAGATACAAGTGGGGGAGAAACATGGAGGGCGGGTAAGCAAGAGGTAGACAATAGATACAAGTGGGGGAGAAACATGGAAGGCGGGTCAGCAAGAGGTAGAAAATAGATACAAGTGGGGGAGAAACATGGAAGGCGGGTCAGCAAGACGTAGACAATAGATACAAGTGGAGGAGAAACATGGAGGACGGGTCAGCAAGAGGTAGACAATAGATACAAGTGGGGGAGAAACATGGAGGACGGGTCAGCAAAAGGTAGACAGTAGATACAAGTGGGGGAGAAACACGGAGGGCGGGTCAGCAAGAGGTAGACAATAGATACAAGTGGGAAGATATACGGGGGAGAAACATGGAGGACGGGTCAGCAAGAGGTAGACAATAGATACAAGTGGGGGAGAAACATGGAAGGCGGGTCAGCAAGAGGTAGAAAATAGATACAAGTGGGGGAGAAACATGGAGGACGGGTCAGCAAAAGGTAGACAATAGATACAAGTGGGGGAGAAACATGGAGGGCGGGTCAGCAAGAGGTAGACAATAGATACAAGTGGGAAGATATACGGGGGAGAAACACGGAGGACGGGTCAGCAAGAGGTAGACAATAGATACAAGTGGGGGAGAAACATGGAAGGCGGGTCAGCAAGAGGTAGACAATAGATACAAGTGGGGGAGAAACATGGAAGGCGTTTCAGCAAGAGGTAGACAATAGATATAAGTGGGGGAGAAGTATGGAGAGCGGGTCAGCAAGACGTAGACAATAGATACAAGTGGGTTAGAAACATGGAGGACGGGTCAGCAAGAGGTAGACAATAGATACAAGTGGGGGAGAAACATGGAGGACGGGTCAGCAAAAGGTAGACAATAGATACAAGTGGGGGAGAAACATGGAGGACGGGTCAGCAAGAGGTAAAAAATCGAGGTCAGCAAGAGGTAGACACATCTGTAACAGAGACTCCGGTCTGTCTGCTGTTGACTAGGATGCCACCAAGAGGTGGGAGAAGAGTAGTCTTTTCTAGGATGCCACCAAGAGGTGGGAGAAGAGTAGTCTTTGCTAGGATGCCACCAAGAGGTGGGAGAAGAGTAGTCTTTCCTAGGATGCCACCAAGACGTGGGAGAAGAGTAGTCTTTGCTAGGATGCCACCAAGACGTGGGGGAAGAGTAGTCTTTGCTAGGATGCCACCAAGACGTGGGAGAAGAGTAGTCTTTGCTAGGATGCCACCAAGACGTGGGAGAAGAGTAGTCTTTGTAAATGTACCACCAGAGCCAGAGATAGAAAGTGCTGCAGATCCACTGCAACCAACCGTCAAGTTGGAGACGGCACTTGGTTGATTGATTGGGGGATACATATCTATATATATAAAACAAAGTGTATGTATGTAAATATGTGTGTCCTTTATTTTTTCGCTAACGGCCCATCCGATTGAGATGAAATTTTCTACACGTCTTCCTTTCATTCCAGAGCTGCCAACTGTGATATTTCTTTAGTGTGAAATCGCCTGCTTACTCAGTATTATTTCATTTTTCATTAAAATTTATATATAGCAGAGGGACTTAACTCTAGAAAAAGTTATTTCAAGGGGCATAACTTTTAATAACATTGTTGTATAACTTATAGTCATATTGTTGTATCGTTTTCAAAGATTTATAAACTCTTTGTCTATAGTTATGTACCGGCATATGAGTTATAATAAATAATGATACAATCTTTAAGGCATTTTCAAAGTGTACATAAAAATAATGCATAATGCATAACATTGTAACTCATCTTTCTATACTTAAGAAGTTATCTAAAAGATGTTGAACAATATCATCGCATCTTTAGTGTTTTCCGCCATCATATCGGCACGATTCGCTTGACAGCACTTCTCAGCGCTATCAAGCCAAGACGCCTTACACATTTCAAGCAGCCTGATACGGGGGGAAAATGGCACGTCGTAATAGCACAAAGAAACAAGCAGCTTCCAAGATGCATAGTGAGAAAACCGACCAGACTATCAAGAAGACGAACCTGCCTTTGGAGAGTCTGCATGCAAGCTGTAATAAAGTATCTGAACCTACAGTCAATGAAACTACCAATAAGAAGAGCGACGACTACCCACAGACGAACACAAAAACTTGTGAGAGGAAGGAGGACCAAGACACCAGAATCAGAAACACTGATTCAAACACATTCAGATGGGTGGTCAAGCGGCTAAAAATGGAGCTTACTGATCAACAAATACAGAAGCAGCTGCAGGAAGAAAATCTTCACGTCAACATTTTGAAGGCAGAGCGGATTCTTACCTACTCAGAATTAAATGAGATGCTCCACACCAGGGACTGGGCGAACCCGGGCCGGGTCAGGCAGGCAGACAGACAGACAGGCAGACAGACAGACAGACAGGCAGACAGACAGACAGACAGACAGAAAGATAGATAGATAGATAGATAGATAGATAGATAGATAGATAGATAGATAGATAGATAGATAGATAGATAGATAAACAGACAGGGAGGGAGGGAGGGAGGGATAGACGGAGGGAGAGACAGAGGGATGGGTCTATTAGACAGACAGACAGAGATAGATAGACAAACAGACTGACAGACACAGACAGACAGATAGACAGACAGACAGATAGTCGGTAACGGGAACGAGAACTTATATGACTACTTATATGAATTAAATGAGATGCTCCCCATGAGGGTCTGGGCGAAGACGGGCCGGGTCAGACAGACAGACAGATAGACAGACAGACAGACAGACAGACAGATAGTCGGTAACGGGAACGAGAACTTATATGACTACTTATATGAATTAAATGAGATGCTCCCCACCAGGGACTGGGCGAAGCCGGGCCGGGTCAGGCAGACAGACAGACAGACAGACAGACAGATAGATAGATAGATAGATAGATAGATAGATAGATAGATAGACAAACAGACAGGGAGGGAGGGAGGGAGGGAGGGATAGACGGAGGGAGAGACAGAGGGATGGGTCTATTAGACAGACAGACAGACAGAGATCGATAGATAGACAAACAGACAGACACAGACAGACAGATAGTCGGTAACGGGAACGAGAACTTATATGACTACTTATATGAATTAAATGAGATGCTCCCCACCAGGGTCTGGGCGAAGCCGGGCCGGGTCAGCTAGTGTAAATATAAGTAGAGGTTTTTTAGGCCTATTTACATACCACTGTGACATGTTGGAGATATAGTGTAAGGTCTGTGTACACACCACTGTGACATGTTGGGGATATAGTGTTTCACCATGCAACAATTCTCAATTGGGCGGTGTTTATATAATTGGCCATTCTTCCTTCGTCCTGGTGTGAGACGACAATGATTTTGGCTGCGCTCCGTGAGGTGACAGTGACAAGTGTGTCTGTTGTCTACATTTCCTACTTTCATTATTCTGTTGCTTGATCTGTCTATTTTGGAAACTTTGCCATACCGGTGGCTCAAACGGCCTACGTGTTGATCTCCTGCTACTGCAGCTTGCACACGGGACTTCATGTTCTGCGCCATTGTCTGACAGGTCGAGGTGTCAGATCTTCTACCCACAGACCCAAGGGCAGGCAGTGGGTTGGCTCTGAAATAAAGATACTCAGACTACTGTGTTCTACTAGATTCGAATTCAAGATTTCCGCAGTTTCAGCTCTGAGATCACTTTTGTTGACACCAAAACTTACTAAAGTAAACACTGCACACAGACATTGACTGACACCCCATGACAGACATTGACTGGCGCCCCATCAGAGACATTGACTGGCGCCCCATCAGAGACATTGACTGACACCCCATTACAGACATTGACTGACACCCCATGACAGACATTGACTGGCGCCCCATCAGAGACATTGACTGGCGCCCCATTACAGACATTGACTGACACCCCATTACAGACATTGACTGGCACCCCATTACAGACATTGACTGACACCCCATTACAGACATTGACTGACACCCCATTACAGACATTGACTGGCGCCCCGTTACAGACATTGACTGACACCCCATTACAGACATTGACTGACACCCCATTACAGACATTGACTGGCGCCCCATTAGAGACATTGACTGGCGCCCCATCAGAGACATTGACCTATCACCCTATCAACGTGTCAGTCAAATATCACATAACATAAATACACAATTAAAATGCTGTTTAAGGTAATATGCAGTTGCCAGATTGGATAATATAATTCTATTTAATACTGCCCGTTGATCTCAGTGGGTACAGTCATGCTAAATCTGGGCGAGGCCTCCACCGTGTAGAACTTCTGTTTGGCTTCTGGTAGAGGGGTTGTTTCCTTCTTCTCGCTCCAATGGTGGACAATTTCCTGGTCAGATGGGCACGTTTTCCTGAACGTGTCATTGTTGTAGGCGTTGCCAAGGTAATTCCACAGCGCCGTAAACGAGGTAGGTATGTCAAAGTCCTTGAATGCTTTAGACGCCACGCGGATGTGCTGCAGTTTCGGCAAGACATTGCAGTCCAGAGAGGTCAGCTCGTCTCCGCAAAGGAACTGGTGGTCAGAGCTGGCCAGGTAGCTGTTTAAGATGGAGAGTTCCTTGAGGAGAAGGTCCGGCGTGTGAGAGACGTTTTTGATGAAGAAAGAAAACTTGGAGAAGACGTCCAGGCAGGCAGTGTGGGCTGCGGGGTTGGTGTAGCCGAGGTTCGGCCGTGGGAAGTGTGTGTCCAGGTACTTCTGGATCTCTTCTGTGTCCATGATGACCTGTGGATAATTGCAGTGTTGCAAACAATTAGATCGGGTTCATAACACATGACATTGAGAGCGGGTTGCAGTAGGGTAGCACTTAGAGACAGTTTATAACAAATGAAACTGAGAGCGGGTTGCAGTGGGACAATAGTTAGAGACAGTTCATAACAAATGACACTGAAAGCGGGTTACAGTGGGACAAACAGTTAGAGACAGTTCATAACAAATGACACTGAGAGCAGGTTGCAGTGGGACAAACAGTTAGAGACAGTTCATAACAAATGACACTGAGAGCAGGTTGCAGTGGGACAAACAGTTAGAGACAGTTTATAACAAATGACACTGAGACCAGGTTGCAGTGGGACAAACAGTTAGAGACAGTTCATAACAAATGACACTGAGAGCGGGTTACAGTGGGACAAACAGTTATAGACAGTTCATAACAAATGACACTGAGAGCAGGTTGCAGTGGGACAAACAGTTAGAGACAGTTTATAACAAATGACACTGAGACCAGGTTGCAGTGGGACAAACAGTTAGAGACAGTTCATAACAAATGACACTGAGAGCGGGTTGCAGTGGGACAAACAGTTAGAGACAGTTTATAACAAATGACACTGAGAGCGGATTGCAGTGGGACAATAGTTAGAGACAGTTTATAACAAATGACACTGAGAGCGGGTTGCAGTGGGACAAACAGTTAGAGACAGTTTATAACAAATGACACTGAGAGCGGGTGGCAGTGGGGCAAGTGTTAGAGACAATTCATAACAAATGACACTGAGAGCAGGTTGCAGTGGGACAAACAGTTAGAGACAGTTTATAACAAATGACACTGAGAGCGGGTTGCAGTGAGACAATAGTTAGTGACAGTTTATAACAAATGACACTGAGAGCGGGTTGCAGTGGGACACGTGTTAGAGACAGTTTATAAGAAATGAAACTGAGAGCGGGTTGCAGTGAGACAATAGTTAGAGACAGTTTATAACAAATGACACTGAGAGCGGGTTGCAGTGAGACAATAGTCAGAGACAGTTTATAACAAATGACATGGAGAGCGGGTTGCAGTGGGACAAACAGTTAGAGACAGTTTATAACAAATGACACTGAGAGCGGGTTGCAGTGGGACAATAGTTAGAGACAGTTCATAACAAATGACACTGAGAGCGGGTTGCAGTGGGATAATAGTTAGAGACAGTTTATAACATAGGACACTGAGAGCGGGTTGCAGTGGGACAATAGTTAGAGACAGTTCATAACAAATGACACTAAGAGCGGGTGGCAGTGGGACAAGTGTTAGAGACAGTTTATAACAAATGAAACTGAGAGCGGGTTGCAGTGGGACAATAGTTAGAGACAGTTTATAACAAATGACAATGAGAGCGGGTTGCAGTGGGACAAGTGTTAGAGACAGTTTATAACAAATGACACCGAGAGCGGGTTGCAGTGGGACAAACAGTTAGAGACAGTTTATAACAAATGATACTGAGAGCGGATTCTGTTAGCTTGCTTTGGTGTTTGAAGAGGCACCTTCATTGGACAAGGTAAACTCCATAAGTTATCAGTCTTCACCCCCCCCCCTAACATCAAACAGTGAGAACCTCAATGCAGAGCACGAATACTGTAACAGTGGCGCGCGCGCGCGCGCGCGTGTGTGTGTGTATGTGTGTGTGTGTGTGTGTGAGTGAATGAGTATGTGTGTGCCTGACGAACTGACATCATCTGGTGAATTGCATGGCAGTTTGGTCAAGCCTGTGGCTGAGTACACCCGACTTCGACAAGCTTCTGTCGAGTTTGCTTTGACATCTCGCAGTCCTTTCACACCCTGGAGATCCACATTGCTACCTGACCTAGTTCCACATCCTGGAGATCCACATGGCTACCTGACCTAGTTCCACATCCTGGAGATCAACATTGCTATCTAACCTAGTTCCACATCCTGGAGATCCATATTGCTACCTGACCTAGTTCCACATCCTGGAGATCCACATTGCTATCTGACCTAGTTCCACAACCTGGAGATCAACATGGCTACCTGACCTAGTTCCACATCCTGGAGATCCACATTGCTATCTGACCTAGTTCCACATCCTAGAGATCCATATGGCTATCTGACCTAGTAGCACATCCTGGAGATCCACATTGTTATCTGACCTAATTCCACATCCTGGAGATCCACATTGCTATCTGACCTAGTTCCACAGCCTGGAGATCCACATTGCTATCTGACCTAGTTCCACATCCTGGAGATCCACATTGCTATCTGACCTAGTTCCACATCCTGGAGATCAACATTGCTATCTGACCTAGTTCCACACCCTGGAGATCAACATTGCTATCTGACCTAGTTTCACATCCTGGAGATCCACATTGCTATCTGACCTAGTTCCACAGCCTGGAGATCCACATTGCTATCTGACCTAGTTCCACATCTTGGAGATCTACATTGCTATCTGACCTAGTTCCACATCCTGGAGATCCACATTGCTATCTGACCTAGTTCCACATCCTGGAGATCCACATTGCTATATGACCTAGTTCCACATCCTGGAGATCAACATTGCTATCTGACCTAGTTCCACATTCTGGAGATCAACATTGCTATCTGATCTAGTTGTACATCCTGGAGATCCACATTGCTATCTGACCTAGTTCCACATACTGGAGATCAACATTGCTATCTGACCTAGTTCCATATTCTGGAGATCCACATTGCTATCTGACCTAGTTCCACATCCTTGAGATCAACATGGCTACCTGACCTAGTTCTACATCCTGGAGATCAACATCGCTACCTGACCTAGTTCCACATCCTGGAGAACCACATGGCTATCTGACCTAGTTCCACATCATGGAGATCAACATGGCTACCTGACCTAGTTCCACATCCTGGAGATCAACATTGCTATCTGACCTAGTTCCATATTCTGGAGATCAACATTGCTATCTGACCTAGTTCCATATTCTGGAGATCCACATTGCTATCTGACCTAGTTCCACATACTGGAGAACCACATGGCTATCTGACCTAGTTCCACATCCTGGAGATCAACATAGCTACCTGACCTAGTTCCACATCCTGGCGATCCACATTGCAATCTGACTTAGTTGCACATCCTGGAGATCCACATTGCTATCTGACCTAGTTCCACATCCTGGAGATCCACATTGCTATCTGACCTAGTTCCACATCCTGGAGATCCACATTGCTATCTGACCTAGTTGCACATCCTGGAGATACACATTGCTATCTGACCTAGTTCCACATCCTGGAGATCAACATTGCTATCTGACCTAGTTCCATATTCTGGAGATCAACATTGCTATCTGACCTAGTTCCATATTCTGGAGATCCACATTGCTATCTGACCTAGTTCCACATCCTGGAGATCAACATGGCTACCTGACCTAGTTCCACATCCTGGAGATCAACATTGCTATCTGACCTAGTTGCACATCCTGGAGATCAACATTGCTACCTGACCTAGTTCCACATTCTGGAGATCAACATTGCTACCTGACCTAGTTCCACATCCTGGAGATCAACATGGCTACCTGACCTAGTTCCACATCCTGGAGATCAACATGGCTACCTGACCTAGTTCCACATCCTGGAGATCAACATGGCTACCTGACCTAGTCCCACATCCTGGAGATCCACATTGCTATCTGACCTAGTTCCACATCCTGGAGATCCACATTGCTATCTGACCTAGTTCCACATCCTGGAGATCCACATTGCTATCTGACCTAGTTCCACATCCTGGAGATCAACATGGCTACCTGGCCTAGTTCCACATCCCGGAGATCCACATTGCTATCTGAGCTAGTTCCACATCCTAGAGATCCATATGGCTATCTGACCTAGTTGCACATCCTGGAGATCAACATTGCTATCTGACCTAGTTCCACATCCTGGAGATCCACATGACTATGTGACCTAGTTCCACATCCTGGAGAACCACATTGCTATCTGACCTAGTTCCACATCCTAGAGATCCATATGGCTATCTGACCTAGTTGCACACCTTGGAGATCAGCATTGCTATCTGACCTAGTTCCACATTCTGGAGATCCACATGACTATGTGACCTAGTTCCACATCCTGGAGATCCACATGACTATGTGACCTAGTTCCACATCCTGGAGATCCACATGGCTATCTGACCTAGTTCCACATCCTGGAGATCCACATGACTATGTGACCTAGTTCCACATCCTGGAGATCCACATGGCTATCTGACCTAGTTCCACATCCTGGAGATCCACATGGCTATCTGACCTAGTTCCACATCCTGGAGATCCACATGACTATGTGACCTAGTTCCACATCCTGGAGATCCACATGACTATGTGACCTAGTTCCACATCCTGGAGAACCACATTGCTATCTGACCTAGTTCAGTCAGTGTCTTATCTCTAACACACACCGCTCAATTGAAATCTGCACTGTGAATGGATATGATAAAACTACGACCTCCGCCTGGCCTATATACACAGACAGACAGACAGACAGACAGACAGACAGACAGACAGACAGACAGACAGACAGACAGACAGACAGACAGACAGACAGACATATAACGAACGAACGAGCGAACTTTATTTTCAAAGGGTTAACAATTTAGCATGCAGACCCGTATGATATTCTGCATTTCTTCTCATAGGAGATAGGAGATAGGTAGGTAAGTAGGTAGTTAGGTAGGCAGGTAGGAGAGCAGGCAGGCAGGTAGTACGTAGACAAATACGCAGAAAGACAATCACGTATGTAGGCAAGTAGGTTTGCAGACAGGTATATAGATGTTATCACACAACTAAGACAAAGGATAACACAACGAACGCTACTGTTCAACACGAAACAAACGCTACTACTCAACACGTATCAACACATGCTAATACTCAACAGGGAGCAACAAACGCTTTTACTCATCACGAATAAAACAAAATGCTGCTACTCAACAGGGAGCAATACACGCTACTACTCAACAAGGAGCGACACACGCTACCATTAAACGCCAATCCACAAACTCACCTCGTCGCCATGTTTCAGCACCGGTAGCGTGTTGGCGAATTTCCGAAATTCCGGGGGCGGTCTGGCCGTGTTCACCGTTATAATGTCATAGGTCAAAGCCGCGCCCTTGGCCTTCAGGTCAAGGACCATGTAGAACCTCTGCGAGAAAGGACAGGCGCCATAGCCCTCCCCGTCCCAGCCAGCTCTGACGTAGAGTATCACGTGGTTGTTACCCTTGCCGTCCGCGCTCATGATGATGATGTGAGTAGTGGTGGCAGCAAGTAGCGGCGGCCGCCCAGTCGCGGATATACTAGGTCGAGTTTATAGCTGTGCAGGTTCTCGCGCACTCGCTTGATTGATCCTGGCAATTCAACCCAATCTGCAAACGAAAGATGACAAAATAGTGATGGTGAATGACTTTAGGAATATTGCTGCTGCTGCTGCTGCTACTGCTGCTGCTGCTACTACTACTGACTGACTAGCACTTTGCCGTCTTGACAGACGATAATTTGTAAAATGGGGTTATCTCTCCATAACACAAAGCCTGGGCTGAATTTAGAGACCATGTGTTGCCCATGCAGCATGATCCCTCTCTCAGCCTGTCTAGTTTACTACTACATATCCTACTACTACTACTGCTGCTGCTGCTGCTGCTGCTGCTACTACTACTACTACTACTACTACTACTACTACTACTACTACTACTACTACTACTACTACTACTACTACTCGCCGCCGTCTGTTTAGCAAGTGCATAGGTGAGAAATATGACAGGCAAACATTGAAGTGACTTTGTTTCACGTCTTCGTAATAGATTAGGTATATGGTGATACTTTTTTCATTTACAAACCAATCATGTATACTAGTGATACTTTCTTCATTCACAAACCAATCATGTATACTAGTGATACTTTCTTTATTCACAAACCAATCATGTATACTAGTGATACTTTCTTCATTCACAAACCAACCCTTATACTAGTGATCATCCGAGATGTTTATTCAAGGAAACAACAATCGGTATGCAGCAAGTTCATCAATGAAACAGACAACCAGCTGCTTTGTTGTCGACCCCAACATTTAAACAGGCACAACTAGCTTGCCCACGAAGATCGTGTTCTCAGCAGAGACGAGAGAGAGGACACAATCTTCGTGGATGTAGCACGAGCACCAGCCAGAACAATGGCGCTCTCAGTTATACACCCAGGTTTCCAGTGTCTTACTGGGCGACCACGTCGCTATAGATCGATAGCTCAATAAACTTATCCCTGGCCCAGTTAGCTTCTGTGGGTGTGTAATCAGTTCAACACCATGTCCCTAGAAGGGTAGTTCGATAGCTCCAATAAACTTATCCCTGGCCCAGTTGGTTTCTGCGGGCGTGTAATCAGTTCAACACCATGTCCCTAGAAGGGTTGTTCGATAGCTCCAATAAACTTATCCCTGGCCCAGTTAGCTTCTGTGGGTGTGTAAGCAGTTCAACGCCATGTCAAGGAGTCCAGGGGCGTCACTTCGGAAATTATAGGATGCCGGTTTAATGACTGTGCAGTGTTTGAAAATATTGTCATTCCAAGTTTTGTATTTACCTATTATGTTGCATGGACTTTACAGAGGGTGAATACAAAACTTGGACCCGCAATATTTTCAAACACTGCATAGTCATTAAAAATGCACACTATACCAACTTTGCAAGCGCGAAATTGGAAGGAAATTACAGTCATTCTCCATGATGGTGGTATGCTAACAGAACTCACATTTTTCACACACAGGCGTGTATAACTGGGAGTAGCCTAGCAGTATGTTAAGTTAAGTTTAGTTTAGTTTAGTCGACGGATCAATATCACGGCACACGAGTGTAACCCATAAGTGCTCCGTTCTACTCCTAACTCAAGCCTGAGTCCGGAGAATCTCAGCTCAGTGCACGAACTCCGTAGCACCGGCGAGGATCCTGAAATTCTTTGGGTAGATTTTTAACTCCAAATTTTGCCGGGCAGCGCCGTTAGGCTACTCTTTTTCGATTTCCAACAGCCGAATTAGTTTTTACGTGCGCAGCAATACACACGAGCGTCCGATCTCACTACCCAGAGACCAGGGGAAATTTAAATTCCCCCTGGTCACTGGGTAGTGAGATCGGACACCCGTGTGGACTGTTGCGCAAGTGAAAAAAAAAAAAAATCCCTTGGCAGTTGGAAATCGAAAAAGAGTAGCCTAACGGCGCTGCCCGGGCAAAATTTCGAGTTTAAAAAAAAAAAAGAAAAAAAGGATGGCGGTCATAAGAACTCATGTCTTTGCACACATTGACGTAGGGTGGGAGTAGCCAGGGATTGAGTGTGTTGCTGGCCTAGCAGGATGGTGGTATGCTATCAGAACTCACGTCTTGCATGCATGCTGGTCTTCTTCTTCTTCTTCTTCTTTGCGTTCATCCGGAGTGTTCTTTCAGATGTGATTGCGGTGTCTAGTTAGGCACCCTTGGGCCGAAACCCTCAGGCCAACACATCCGACTTTTAGCATGCTGTTTTGACCAGGTTAGCATTCCTGGGTGACTCTCACTTTTGTGATACAGCCCTCATGCCAGCTGGTCAAGTTGGAACAGTCGAAGACTTCGACCATCCCTCAAGGGAAGGCAGGGACAGTCCATAGCATGTTCCGCCATCCAGGGTGGCGGAAATAATTGCAGGGCCGGCACATAGTGCCCTGGTGCTGGGCTCACCGAGGGAATCGTCACGTCGTGCTCATGGCTGCTTTAAATCCTCACTTCAATATATTGGGCATTTCGTTCGCCCCGGGCCGTTCCCGCACAAACCAGACCGGTCTGCAGACAGTATCCACTCAGCGAGTTTTCGTTTCGGACATGTGCTTTGTCGTTGTGCCCATCAGAGCTGTTCCAGGCACGACGGACATTCGGAAAACTACCTAGTCAAAGCTGTTCCGAACAAGAGCGGCATTCGGAAACTAGGTAGATTTTCCTAGCACGAGGGAAGACTAGTTAGAGCTTTTCCGGTCACGAAAGACATTTCACTCGGACGTAATTGCGTAGTGCCATTTTTATTTTGCCGCCCGTAGGCTGGCACTTCCGACTTCAGCGGGCATTTTTAATGAGGTTAGCCTTCCTCGGGTTTCGAGACAAGTTAGACTCTTATTTCGACTTCCACACAGCAAGCTTTTGCTTCGGGCTGCCACGTAATGGATTCGCAAGCCAAGCGTTCCATTTAGTGTCAACGAGACAATTTTTCACCTTTGACTACACTCACTCCATGAGTACGGTTACAGATTTTCATCGGAACGTGCGACCGAGGTGTTTTTCCACCTTGAGTACTCGCTCACGAGGTAGGCTACATGTGCTGCCGGCTCAGCACCTTACCTCCGTGCGTCTGTGGGCGAGAAACGGCCAGGCCCTCTCATCCGGGGATCCCTCATATCCCCCAGCTAAGAGCCATCGAGCGAGTATCTGCAACAAGCATGTAGCGTGCTCAGCACCTCACCTCAATTTTGATGTAGGTATGTGTCGGCCAGGCTCTCACATCCGAGGGTTTATGGCTTCGAGACGTTCAGCCATACCCCTCGGCTGAGAGCCTTAGAGGTTGTGTCCAGACATATTATTGGCATCGTTCGCCTGATTTAGACTGCTATCCTCAGTCTACCTGCAAAGCAGCAGGTTGTGTCTCTCTTAGTCTGGTCCCTATCCCAAGAGCTGTCCAATATGTAGTTAATATCCATCCGCATATCGCTTGGAGTCAGTGGGACACTCAAGCTCCCCCACCACGGCAAGGTGGAGACACATCGGGGGAGATGCTGGTCTAATTATATAAACAATATACTAGTCATGCAAGATGAAAAACATTTTGACCAATAAAAAGATGTCAATTGAAACGAGAAAAAGAGTGTTGAGGGGATACATAGAACCTGTTCTTTTGTATGGATGTGAAACTTGGACAATGTGCAGTCAAGATGAAAAACATCTATTGCTGCAGAACTGTGGTTTCTGAGGAAAATTCAAAGAATACCATGGATAGACATAAAAACCAATGGCCAAGTACTACAGGATGAAAATCGTAAATTGATTAGAGAAAGTAGACGTAGACAGTCACAATTGTTTGGACATGTTATGAGAAGAAATGGATTGGAGAACTTAGTGACAACTGGCAAGATCGAAGGGAAAAGGAAGACCAAGAAGTAAATACCTGGATGGCTTGACCACATGGCATGGTCAAGACAGGAACACTGAGCTGATCCAAGACCCTGGTGATCGAGTAAAATTGCGAGTCATGACCGCCCACGCTTTCCGGCATGGCACATGATTGATTGCTTGATTGATTGATTGATACAGTAGCAGAATTAATGCAGCTTTACATATCACGATTACGAAAAACAAAGAACGTTGCGACAACTATCCTTCATCAGCAATCAAATACACAAAACATAACATAAACACGGGGAAGACAGTACAGTGCCTACATTAAGGCATAATCACTGAATGAGAAGGATGGACAGGTGAAATAAAAATGAGAACAATGACAGGAAAATGGGGAGAAAAAAAAATTAACAAAATGTGCTTATAATCTCAGAATCCCACACTGTGCCTCTTATTTCAAAATCCCATAATGTGCTACTTATCTCAGAAGCCCATACTGTGATACTTATCTCAGAATCCCATACTGTGCCTCTTATTTCAAAATCCCATAATGTGATACTTATCTCAGAATCCCATACTGTGATACTTATCTCAGAATCCCAAACTGTGATACTTATCTCAGAATCCCAAACTGTGATACTTATCTCAGAGTTCCAAACTGTGATACTTATCTCAGAGTTCCAAACTGTGATACTTATCTCTGAATCCTATAATGTGCTACTTATCTCAGGGTGTCAGGTCTCAGTCAGATATGACTGAGCTACCGTATAACAGTAGACGGTACTACCTGCTTTCTGTTAGCGCCGAACGTTGGGCGGCGCTTACCAAACCCGACACACCACATTGTGCCAACGGCTTCGGGCGGAAGAGCGCAATTGGGAGGGTACAAGCCTTACCCTGGTGCGAGGAAATGCAACCTAAAGACAAAATGTCATGGCAGGGCAGACCAGGCCCTAAGCCTTGGTTGGCGAGCTGGTCTAGGATCGAAGCTCCGACAGGCGGACAGTTAGAGCATTGCTTTGCTGATCCGGCAGCTTCTGCAGCTTGTCTTGTTCCAGATGTAGGGGTGTTACCTTTCCTCTGGAGTGAACTAGGCAGGCCGAGAGAGGGATCATGCTGCATGGGCAACACATGATCTCTATATTTTAGCCCAGGCTTTGTGCTATGGAGAGGCAATAACTCCATCCCTGGTCTTAACCGGTCTCGGAATCAAAGCGAGAGGCAACTGTTACGGGTTATAAGTCCCTGTCAATTGGCGTAGACATGGGGCGCCACGCGTTGCCTCTGACGGTGGGAGACACCTACAGGTGTCACTGATCAGCTACCGCCCGCCTCAAGCTGGGCAGCCCCCGGCCAATTGGGTGCTGATCCGCCACAGCCTGCCTGCTTCAATGGGTGCTTGGGGCTAGGACAAAATCTGCATCGCAGGCTGTAAAATCAATGCACCAGATACAAATAAACAGAAAAATAGAAACCTCCAGCTACGGCTTGCAACCTGGAACGTGAGAACCATGTGTCCAGGATTTTCCACTGACTTGACCAATATTGACGATGTGAGAAAAACGGCTGTGATTGATGCCGAACTCAATCGTCTTAACATTGATATTGCTGGCCTGCAGGAGACTCGCCTCGCTGAGGAAGGGTCACTCAGGGAAAACAATTACACCTTTTTTTGGAAGGGTAGAGGGCAGGCAGAAAAAAGGCAACACGGTGTGGGCTTTGCAGTGAAGAATTCGCTACTGGGAATGATTGAAATTCCAGCAGGAGGAAATGAAAGACTATTATCCCTGCGCTTGGCAACCTCTTGTGGTTTTGCCACCATTATTACTGCATATGCACCGACACTCGATTCCTCTGATGATGTGAAGGATTCGTTCTATGAGGAGTTAGACTCCGTGATCAAGGCAGTTCCAAAATCTGACTACATTTATATGCTCGGTGATTTCAATGCTCGTGTGGGCAAGGACTCGAGTTCATGGCCAGTGTGCCTTGGAAAATACAACATCGGTCGCATGAATGAAAATGGGCAAAGGCTGCTGGAGCATTGCACCAGTAATGACCTATGTATTACAAACTCCTTTTTTAAAACAAAAGAGCTGCATAAGGTCACATGGAAACATCCAAGATCCGGCCATTGGCACCAGCTGGACTTCATCATCACACGGAGACAACATCTGAACCATATATCATTGACTCGAAGTTACCACAGTGCTGACTGTGATACGGATCATTCTTTGGTTGTTGCAAGGGTTAGACTGAGACCAAAGAGAATCTACACAGCTAAACACAAATCTAGCCCCAGGATTAATATTATTAACACTCACGATCCTGAAAAGTGCTTTCAGTTTCAACAGCAACTTGAAGACGCTTTCACTGATACACCAGAAAATTGTACAGTAAATGAAAAGTGGGGTCAACTTAAGGAAACTCTTTATAAAACTGCCGTAGGGGTTTACGGCACTGTGGATCATAAGAGGCAGGACTGGTTTGCGGCAAACAGCGAGACTCTGCAGCCCTTGATTGATAAGAAGAAGATAGCTCTCTTAAGAAACAAGGAAAGACCAACGCGTAACACTCTGAGTGAGCTAAGGCAAGCTAGGAAGGATGTGCAAAAGGCTGCCAGGCAGTGTGCAAATGATTATTGGATCAAGTTATGTGAGTCCATTCAAATCGCAAGTGATAAGGGAAACATAAGAAGCATGTATGAAGGAATAAAGAAAGCCTGTGGTCCAGTGATCAAAAGAAGTGCACCATTGAAAACCTTGACTGGAGAAATCATAACTGATAAGAAACAGCAGATGGACAGATGGGTAGAGCACTATTTGGAGCTTTACTCAAGTGAGACCAAACTAGCGGATGATGCCCTCAACGCCATAGAGGCTCTACCAACTCTTGACCACCTGGACACACTTCCCACCATAACAGAAGTTAAGTGTGCTATAAATGAACTTGCATCTGGCAAGGCTCCAGGTAAGGATGGGATTCCAATAGAGGTTATCAGGAGTGGGCAAGACACACTCACTCTACAGATCCACCAGCTAATAGAGCTATGCTGGCGAGAAGGACAAGTCCCACAGGATTTCAAAGATTCAAGCATCATAACACTGTACAAGAACAAGGGCGATCGGAGCGACTGCAACAACTATAGGGGTATCTCACTTCTGTGTATTGTTGGAAAAGTATTTGCCAGAATTGTTCTGCGCAGACTTCAAGTCCTAGGAGATCAAGTCTACCCCGAATCACAGTGTGGCTTTCGACAGAACCGGTCTACCATTGATATGATATTCTCATTGCGACAAATGCAAGAAAAATGCCGTGAACAGAATCAACCACTGTTTATTGCCTTCATCGACCTCACAAAGGCATTTGATTTGGTCAGTCGTGAGGGTCTGTTCAAGGCACTAAAGAAGATTGGCTGCCCACCAACTCTTCTGTCCATTGTGGAATCGTTCCACACAGGCATGAAGGGTATAATCAAGTTTGATGGTGCAACTTCTGAAGAGTTTGAAATCAAGAGTGGAGTTAAGCAAGGTTGTGTACTAGCTCCCACCCTCTTTGGAATATACTTTTCACTTCTACTGAAATATGCCTTTCGTGATCAGGATGGTGGTATATACATTCACTCACGCTCAGATGGCGGCCTCTACAATGCTCAGAGATTGAAGGCCAAGACTAAAATTAGGAGGGCACTGATCAGAGAGTTGCTTTTTGCAGATGATGCTGCAGTTACGGATTCACTCTGAGGAAGAATTGCAATGTCTACTATCTGCATTCTCCAATGCTTGTTCTGAATTTGGTTTAACAATTAGCAAAAAGAAGACACAGATTATGTCACAAGGTGCACATGGGGTACCATCAATCTTTATTGACGACGCCGAACTAGAGATGGTAGACCATTTTACATATCTAGGATCAGTGGTAAATAGCAAATTATCCCTAGATCAGGAAATCAACATCCGGATTGGTAAGGCAGCAACAACAATTAACAGGTTAAGAAAAAGAGTCTGGGAGAACAGGAAGCTTGCTGCCAAAACAAAAGTCCTTGTCTATCAAGCCTGTGTCCTTAGTACTCTTCTTTATGGTAGTGAAACCTGGACAACTTATTCACACCAAGAGAAACGTTTAAACAGTTTTCATATGCGGTGTCTGCGAAGAATTCTTGGTATTAAGTGGCAAGACAAAATCACAAATACTGAAGTATTGGAAAGATCAGGTTGTGTGACGGTTTATTCCATGCTCAGTATTCGTAGACTTAGATGGATAGGACATCTTAGGAGGATGGATGATGGTAGAATACCAAAGGACATCTTTTTTGGTGAATTACAGATGGGTAAGAGATCTCAGGGTCGGCCTCTACTACGATACAAAGATGTGTGTAAGCGGGACATGATTGATACAGGCATTGATAATGCACATTGGGAGCAAGGTGCCGCTGAACGTGTTGCATGGAGGGCAAACATCAGAAATGGAATAAAGACAAAGGAGAAAATTATTGCAGATAAGTCACACACCGAGCGTGTGAGACGTAAGATGGTGCATGATGGTGGAAATGACCACGTGTTCACATGCGCCCACTGTGAACGGACATTTACAGCGCGAATTGGCCTTATCAGTCACATTCGCTACCGCCATAGGTAAAAGTTATTATGCCTTTTTAAAGCACAAACTATCGCCTGTCAAGACGGCAAGGTGCCAATGATGATCTCAGAATCCCAGGCTGTGATACTTATCCCCGAATTCCATATGGTGCTACTTATCTCAGAATCCCATACTGTCCTACTTATCCCAGAATCCCAGGCGAGTGATACTAACATGAATCATGACGTTGATACATTTATATAGACAGCCGTGAGAATCTGTGATCTAATAGGACGCGGTTAGGGGATGGGAACGGTCGGGTGAAGATTTCAGATAAATGCGTGGAAGTGGTACGTGAAGACGGGGAGGAAAGTAAGGCGGGATGTCCATACAATGTATGAGTGGGTGCCAGTAAAGGGTGGACTTAGAAAGCGAATGTCGAAGAGGTAAGGTAATGTCTATTAAGGTAAGCAACTAAAAAGTCGAATAAGTGCCCTAGAGAGGTGGATATACAGAATAATACGTCGTATATCATGGAAACAGAAACAATCAAACACAGAGGTTCTAAATAAACTGTGAATGAAAAGAGAGTTGATGAAAGAAATAAAAAAGAGGCAAGTGAAATATTTCGGCCACGTTAAAAGGCATAACACTCTTATAAAAACCATACTGGAGGGCAAGGTTGAGGGCAAGCGAGCAAGAGGCAGACGATACAAGTGGGAAGATAATATAAAGATATTGACAACCATCAATCTGACAGAATGTAGAATCAAGGCGAGAGACAATGTTGGAGATCCATGGCAGCCAACCTTCATTGCGGAAACGGTACCTGATTAATTGAATGTTAAAGGTGGTATGATCATATACCCCATGAACACAATATATTGGGAGATGTGATGCTACAACACGTGAAAGAACACACTACATTGGAAGATCTAATGCTACAACACGTGATAGAACACAATATATTGGGAGATGTGATGCTACAACACGTCATATAACACAATACATTGGAAGATGTGATGCTACAACACGTCATATAACACAATATATTGGGAGATGTAATGCTACAACACGTGATAGAACACACTACATTGGGAGATGTGATGCTACAACACGTCATATAACACACTACATTGGGAGATGTGATGCTACAACACGTCATATAACACAATATATTGGGAGATGAGATGCTAAAACACGCGATAGAACACACTACATTGGGAGATGTGATGCTACAACACGTCATATAACACACTACATTGGGAGATGTGATGCTACAACACGTCATATAACACAATATATTGGGAGATGTGATGCTACAACACGTGATAGAACACACTACATTTGGAGATGTGATGCTACAACACGTCATATAACACACTACATTGGGAGATGTGATGCTACAACACGTCATATAACACAATACCTTGGAAGATGTGATGCTACAACACGTGATAGAACACAATACATTAGGAGATGTGATGCTACAACACGTCATATAACACACTACATTGGGAGATGTGATGCTACAACACGTCATATAACACAATACATTGGGAGATGTGATGCTACAACACGTGGTATAACACAATACATTGGGAGATGTGATGCTACAACACGTGGTATAACACAATACATTGGGAGATGTGATGCTACAACACGTGGTATAACACAATACATTGGGAGATGTGATGCTACAACACGTCATATAACACACTACATTGGGAGATGTGATGCTACAACACGTGATAGAACACAATACATTGGGAGATGTGATGCTACAACACGTGATAAAACACAATATATTGGGAGATGTGATGCTACAACACGTGGTATAACACAATACATTGGGAGATGTGATGCTACAACACGTGGTATAACACAATACATTGGGAGATGTGATGCTACAACACGTCATATAACACACTACATTGGGAGATGTGATGCTACAACACGTGGTATAACACAATACATTGGGAGATGTGATGCTACAAACACGTCATATAACACAATACATTGGGAGATGTGATGCTACAACACGTGATAGAACACCATACATTGGGAGATGTAATACTACAACACGTCATAATACACACACTACATGGGAGATGTGATGCTACAACACGTCATATAACACACTACATTGGGAGATGTGATGCTACAACACGTCATATAACCCAATACATTGGGAGATGTGATGCTACAACACGTCATATAACACAATACATTGGGAGATGTGATGCTTCAACACGCCATATAACACAATATATTGGGAGATGTGATGCTACAACACGTCATATAACACACTACATTGGGAGATGTGATGCTACATACACCGTGATAGAACACAATACATGGGAGACTGTGATGCTACAACACGTGATAGAACACAATACATTGGGAGATGTGATGCTACACCACGTCATATAACACACTACATTGGGAGATGTGATGCTACAACACGTGATAGAACACAATACATTGGGAGATGTGATGCTACAACACGTGATAAAACACAATATATTGGGAGATGTGATGCTACAACACGTGGTATAACACAATATATTGGGAGATGTGATGCTACAACACGTCATATAACACACTACATTGGGAGATGTGATGCTACAACACGTGATAGAACACAATACATTGGGAGATGTGATGCTACAACACGCCATATAACACACTACATTGGGAGATGTGATGCTACAACACGTCATATAACACAATACATTGGGAGATGTGATGCTACAACACGTCATATAACGCAATACATTGGGAGATGTGATGCTACAACACGTCATATAACACAATACATTGGGAGATGTGATGCTACAACACGTCATATAACACAATATATTGGGAGATGTGATGCTACAACACGTCATAGAACACACTACATTGGGAGATGTGATGCTACAACACGTCATATAACACAATATATTGGGAGATGTGATGCTACAACACGTCATATAACACACTACATTGGGAGATGTGATGCTACACCACGTCATATAACACAATATATTGGGAGATGTGATGCTACAACAAGTGATAGAACACACTACATTGGGAGATGTGATGCTACAACACGTCATAAAACACACTACATTGGGAGATGTGATGCTACAACACGTCATATAACGCAATACCTTGGATGATGTGATGCTACAACACGTGATAGAACACAATACATTGGGAGATGTGATGCTACAACACGTCATATAACACACTACATTGGGAGATGTGATGCTACAACACGTCATATAACACAATACATTGGGAGATGTGATGCTACAACACGTCATATAACACACTACATTGGGAGATGTGATGCTACAACACGTCATATAACACAATACATTGGGAGATGTGATGCTACAACACGTCATATAACACAATACATTGGGAGATGTGATGCTACAACACGTCATATAACGCAATACATTGGGAGATGTGATGCTACAACACGTCATATAACACAATACATTGGGAGATGTGATGCTACAACACGTGGTATAACACAATACATTGGGAGATGTGATGCTACAACACGTCATATAACACACTACATTGGGAGATGTGATGCTACAACACGTCATATAACACAATATATTGGGAGATGTGATGCTACAACACGTCATATAACACACTATATTGGGAGATGTGATGCTACAACACGTCATATAACACAATACATTGGGAGATGTGATGCTACAACACGTGGTATAACACAATACATTGGGAGATGTGATGCTACAACACGTCATATAACACAATACATTAGGAGATGTGATGCTACAACACGTGGTATAACACAATACATTGGGAGATGTGATGCTACAACACGTCATATAACACAATACATTGGGAGATGTGATGCTACAACACGTCATATAACACAATACATTGGTAGATGTGATGCTACAACACGTGATAGAACACAATACATTGGGAGATGTGATGATACAACACGCGGTATAACACTATGGTGGTTATCTACAGCAAGGTGGTTATCTAGAACTATTGTGGTTATTTACATCTATGGTGGTATTATGGTGGTTATTTAAGTGTTTTGTGGTTATCTTCATCAATGATGGTTATCTACAACTAAGGCGGTTATCTATAAAGGTGGTTGTTCCCTGCAACTATGGCGGTTATCTAGCGCGGAAGCTAGAAGTGCCCATGACTGGTTGGTTGAGGGGTAGTGCATCTGTCTACTAATGTTGTCGCCAGGGATCGCTACCCCGTGTGAGGCTAGAGACCGCCAGACTGATCTATGAAATGGTGTCGATGTGCGTCTGTGTGAGTGTAATTGTGTTTGTATGTGTGTTCAACATAGAAGCAACAGAGATGTGGTAATTGAGACGAATGATGCGAATTCCTTGGACTGCCAGAGTAACTACCAACGATTGTCTGAAAAGGCTAATGAAACTAGAGTAGTATGTCATGTCCTAACTACTTAGCGTTTTAGGTGCAGCACCTATATTTTTTACTATATAAAAAGTCTAGCACCTACGCTCTGACGTCATATTTTACAACCTAAACGGACCACATTTTCAAAAAATTGGCGGGAAATTTCTTGGGTCTGGGTTCACTTCCGGTTGACTACTTCCGGTCCCAGGTACCCCCTACCGACCGCCCATCCCACAGGTACCTCCGCCGGCCGCCTAGGCTTCCCCCGATCGCTTTCAAACCCATTCAAAGACAGCGAGGCAAGCCCCGTGCATGTGGAATACTTATATAGATAAGTAGACCAACTAGTCACCGGACACCTGGGTCGAGTCCCAGTGTGTGTGTGTATGTGTAAGGGTAGGCCAGTGTGAGGGCGCGAGGGAATAGGCCCCTACCCCGGATATTATCCTTTGCCCTCCGCACTGAAGGGCCACAATTCCACTTTCCTACTGAAAAAAAAATGGAGAATAGCGAGCCACGACGTCTGACCATAAATGTAGTATATACTACAATATGAGCTAACCCAAAAGGACCATAGACGATGTCACATTACCCCTAACCCAGTCAACCTCAACGAGAAGGTATACTAGGGTCAATCACTGGCTCAGAATGATAGTCCTGTGACTAGACAACCACCGAAGCAGCTGAATATGGTTTTACCCTGACAGTCTTATCAATCCGAAGGTGAATGTTTTTTTTTTTTTTTTTTTTTTTTTTTTTTAATACGTTTATTTTATACAAAGCAATGTATATTTACAAGGTGCAATGCGTGTTTCTTTGTTTGTGTATATTACAGAGCGTTGCCGTTTGTTAGTGTTATGTCATATGCGTTAATGAAACAAAAACATACATATACAGTTATGATAATGACGTACGCTTTCAGTCATCCCATTCTAACGTGATTGATGGTAATAGTGATGATAATGGTGATGATAATGATGATGATAATGGTGATGGTAATGGTGATGATAATGGTGATGATAATGACGGAGACAACAACAACTATGATGTGGTTCCTTCCCCTCGTTCATTCTAAACCCATCATTCTCACACGCTTATAAACCTTCAACACACATCACGCATTCTCTTCCACACCGAAAATATATACATTAAAGGAAATGTTGGTGTCAAGGTCGAAACGGCAAAAGCCGCCCCACGTTTTACACTGCAGGCAGTCTCATGCAAGCTTAGTTTCCTGTAAGTGGATTCAATATTATTGCTGAATGACAGCCCTCGACTTAATCGCGAGTGCCCAGGATTTGCTTGTGGTGGGGTGGGTTGAGACCAGGAACGCGGTCAACACGGAGGGAGGGAGAGAGAGGGAGCTGGGGAGGGGGAGAGGAGGGGGAGGGATAAAGAGAGAGCGCGCATAAACAGATTGGAATTTGTTAAGTTGTCCATTTGCGAATTCAGCGTATACATAAATATCCCATTTATTATGTACAAAAACAGGCTTTTACATTGCGAATACAGCGTATAATCATTCATGTTTGGGGTGGGGGGAGAAAGAGAGAGAGAGAGAGAGGA
>JACEFZ010009098.1:0-53313 GCA_014155875.1 Cepaea nemoralis
CTTTTCATGCAAAGATGATGTATATGTTCTTCCATATTATACACAAGAACTCACATCTGCCTTATCGGGCACAAATACCCCACACAGAGGTGCAGATCCAGCCAGTGTATCGGCCTGCTCGTTCCCCCAAGACACCGGCATGCCGTGGGGAAATGATCCAAAAAATGCTATCTTCGATTGTTCCATTGAAGCATGTCACGTTGCACGAAGCATTTCTGTCTCAGAAATGCAACTTAAAGACTTAATGCCACGGCACACCAGGCCCTATGCTTTGGTAGGCAACTGGTCTAGGATGGAAGCTCCAAGAGGCAAACAGTTAGAGCATTGATTGGTTGATCCGGTATCTTCTACAGCTTGTCTTGTTCCAGGCGTATTGGTGTTACCTTTCCTCTGGAGTAAAGTAGGTAGGCCGAGAGAAGGATCATGCAGATTGGCAACATATGGTCTCTAAATTCAGTCGGGCTGTGTACTATAGACAAGTATAACTACATTTCATAAAGTGTCGCCTCTAAAGACGGCCAGGTGCCAGTCATATCACTATAATAAAAGTAAAGAGAAATGCATGTATTGAATTAACAATTAACGTTCAGTGAGCAACTAAATATGTATGAAATCAATTAAACTTTAATATAGGTTCGAATCTCAACAGGAATGATCAAGAAGGTCACAAACACGAGCATAGCCACATAATAAATACAGAGTGACAATCATCTTCTCCACAGAATGTCCAATTGAACAGTTCTTGACCTACACTCATCTTCTCCACAGAATGTCCGATTGAACAGTTCTTGACCTACACATGCACACCTGTACAACAAGAACACTCATGTACAACAACACCCATGCACAACAACACATATGTACAACAACAACACTCATGTACAACACACGTGTAAAACAACACAAATGTACAACACACATGTACAACAGGAACACACATATACAACAGGAACACACATATACAACAGGAGCACACATATACAACAGGAGCACACATATACAACAGGAGCACACATATACAACAGGAGCACACATATACAACAGGAGCACACATATACAACAGGAGTTATAACAAATTGGTCCTTGGTATTTTTCAGAGTCCTGAAAAGAAGACCCCGGAAGCAACTGGAAATGCTGAAACTGCCAAAGAAGCATAAAGAAAAAACTGTCGCTTGTTCCGTCACGAACATTTGATTTCTTCAGATCATCGTGGTGTATGAGGAGTGCAGCTGACAAATTTTTCAGCTCGCAGTTGCCATACAAACTGTGTATAGGGAGGGGGTTGCGATTATTACTGCCTGGTGTGTCTGGTGTCTGTTATTTATTTATTTATTTGTTTATTTATTTATTTGTTTATTTATTTGTTTATTTATTTATATTTGATACACGTTAGCATGCATTAACTATGGTTACAGTAACCGGAAAAAAACATCAACTAACAATTTGATGTATTATCATTTAGTTATCAGATATATTCTTATATAATGTAGGTAGTCGTTCAAGCAATTAGAAAGTCGAATAGAGGCCCAAGAGATGTGGATATGCAAGATGATATGTTGTATTTCATGGAAACACAAACAATCAAGTTCTGGAAAAACTGGGAATGAAAAAAAAAAACAAGAATTGATGGGGGGAAAAAAGGCAACTAAAATATTTCGGCCACGTTAAAAGTCATAACACTCTTTAAAACACCATACTGAAGGATAAAGCTGAAGGCAATCGAGCAAGAAGTAGATACCTATAAAGTTGGAAGATAACATCAAGAGATGGGCGAGCAGCAGTCTGACAAAATGTATAATCAAGACGAGATACGGACAATGTTGGAGATCCATTGCAGCCAACCTTCCTTGTGGAGACGGTACCTTGTTGATTGGTTGTTGCAGTCCACTTGGCATTTTGAGAAATCAGTTGAACATCTCACATGCACCTTTGAACATATGTATTACAGAAGAATTAACACTCTTCAATAGAACACATTCATTGAAAGCAGTCGATCCTCTCGACTTTTAATGCAGTTATGAGTGGCTGCTGGTTTTCTAGTGAATGCCGCTTCCATCGACGATGAACTGTATTTTCCGTGGAGGACTTTTGTGTTGGCACTCTGATGGCGGCATTATGCACAGTGTGCCTGTGCGGGCTATTGGCTTGTCGAGACTCCTGTTTATTCCATTTTTCACGTAGGGCAATGAGGAGCATTTCATGTGATATTAACTGGCACAGGAACAGGGCATAATAGGGACGACCCGTTGCTGTGAAGTTGGAACCGCGACTAACTAGCTAGAAGCAGAAGAAAACATACAGATCTGTCTGCCAGAACTCATGGTGAGGAAGGGTGGTAATTAAAGTTTGTTGCAAATCTTTTACAGGACAACGTTTTTTACTGTTTGTGATTACTTGTTAATTAAGTGTACGTTCAGTATTTTGCCATTACTTTCGGAACGAATGGCACTCATACCTTTATATAAGAAACTAACGCCAGGCTGTCTGTTTCCAAATCGTCGGCAGCTGTGTTTCGAACGCGGTATGCCGGAATACGAATTGCATTAGTAACTCCTTCGTCACTGAGTCGGCCACGGTTATTAAGACAAACAAAATTGAGGAAAAATAAATTATTGTACAATGACAAACGTGTCTGGAAAAAATAACAATAGAATAGGTGTAGCAGACATAAAGAAAACCACATGGTAAATGGATCCCAGTTCTGTCAGTGAATGTCTCACAACCAATAATGGCAAGAATATTTGTGGCGAAGGAAGAGAAAATAACTCATCGACCGTGACATTTCAGTGATAGCTTCCCTTAATTTACGTAATCTCGTCTAGTACAATAGACATAGGCGTGCTAAACAATTACATGTACTTTAATCATCAGACTCGAGTGTCAGTGCCAGATGCTGAACATCATCATTATCTTACACTTTTGTCGTCAAGCTTCGTGGGGAGGAATACGTCATGCTCCAGCGCCTGATGGAAGACATTGGATAGTGGCATTCCGTATGGTTGTACAATGTATTCGATGTCGTCATTCTATTTTCTTCTCGGGCGTCCTCTTGCTCTCGTGGCAGATGTCCTTTGATCTAGCGCCTGTTTGGTAGTTGATGGTGTTGCATTCTAACGAGATGGACAACCCACTTGATCTTCTGTATTTCAGTATATGTGGCCCGGGTTTTTTATCCCACTGTCTGTCTTATAACATCATTTCAAATATTTCTTACGCCGATATTTAAGTTTGCAGCTCTCATAAAGCATCTCATCTCACAGGTGTTGATTCTGCACGAGTGTGATTTGCATCATGTCCAAGTTCGACATTGGTAGCATAGGATTGGTATGAATTTGTTATTTATTACCTGCTGACATAGGTATATTTAGGTGTTTCAGTATGGGTGATAGTTGATCTGTAAGCGTGCTTGCGTTTTGACATCTGATTTTGATTTCTCTGTCTGTTCTGCTGAACAACCTCTTTTGTGTGTAGCAACACGTAACTGATGCTCTTCCTGACAGGAACAACAAAGGATTATGCCAAGAACATCATCGCCGCCTCGTGCTCTGCCAGCTGGCGTAGACGTTCATTTATTTCCGCTGTCTCGGTCTTTGATGTTCTGCGTCTGTTCTACTGCTACCATACATCCGTGACACCGTATTAGACCATCGAGCATCACTTCTCTCGCTCTCTCTCTCTCTCTCTCTCTCTCTCTCTCTCTCTCTCTCTCTCTCTCTCTCTCTCTCTCTCTCTCTCTCTCTCTGCCACCATACATCCGTGACACCATATTAGACCATCGAGCATCACTTCTCTCGCCCTGTCTCTGTCTCTGCTACCATACATCCGTGACACCCTATTAGACCATCGAGCATCACTTCTCTCGCTCTGTCTCTGTCTCTGTCTCTGTCTCTGTCTCTACCACCATACATCCGTGACACCCTATTAGACCATCGAGCATCACTTCTCTCGCCCTGTTTCTGTCTCTGTCTCTGTCTCTGCTACCATACATCCGTGACACCCTATTAGACCATCGAGCATCACTTCTCTCGCCCTGTCTCTGTCTCTGCTACCATACATCCGTGACACCCTATTAGACCATTGAGCATCACTTCTCTCGCTCTGTCTCTGTCTCTGTCTCTGCTACCATACATCCGTGACACCCCTATTAGACCATCGAGCATCACTTCTCTCGCCCTGTTTCTGTCTCTGTCTCTGTCTCTGTCTCTGCTACCATACATCCGTGACACCCTATTAGACCATCGAGCATCACTTCTCTCGCCCTGTCTCTGTCTCTGCTACCATACATCCGTGACACCCTATTAGACCATTGAGCATCACTTCTCTCGCTCTGTCTCTGTCTCTGTCTCTGCTACCATACATCCGTGACACCCTATTAGACCATTGAGCATCACTTCTCTCGCTCTGTCTCTGTCTCTGTCTCTGCTACCATACATCCGTGACACCCTATTAGACCATCGAGCATCACTTCTCTCGCCCTGTTTCTGTCTCTGTCTCTGTCTCTGTCTCTGCTACCATACATCCGTGACACCCTATTAGACCATCGAGCATCACTTCTCTCGCCCTGTCTCTGTCTCTGCTACCATACATCCGTGACACCCTATTAGACCATCGAGCATCACTTCTCTCGCCCTGTTTCTGTCTCTGTCTCTGTCTCTGTCTCTGCTACCATACATCCGTGACACCCTATTTAGACCATCGAGCATCACTTCTCTCGGCCTGTCTCTGTCTCTGCTACCATACATCCGTGATACCCTATTAGACCATCGAGCATCACTTCTCTCGCCCTGTCTCTGTCTCTGCTACCATACATCCGTGACACCCTATTAGACCACCTAGCATCACTTCTCTCGCCCTGTCTCTGTCTCTGTCTCTGTCTCTGCTACCATACATCCGTGACACCCTATTAGACCATCGAGCATCACTTCTCTCGCCCTGTCTCTGTCTCTGTCTCTGTCTCTGTCTCTGCCACCATACATCCGTGACACCCTATTAGACCATCGAGCATCACTTCTCTCGCTCTGTCTCTGTCTCTGTCTCTGTCTCTGCTACCATACATCCGTGACACACTATTAGACCATCGAGCATCACTTCTCTCGCCCTGTTTCTGCCTCTGTCTCTGTCTCTGTCTCTGCTACCATACATCCGTGACACCCTATTAGACCATCGAGCATCACTTCTCTCGCTCTGTCTCTGTCTCTGCTACCGTACATCCGTGACACCCTATTAGACCATCGAGCATCACTTCTCTCGCTCTGTCTCTGTCTCTGTCTCTGTCTCTGCTACCATACATCCGTGACACCCTATTAGACCATCGAGCATCACTTCTCTCGCCCTGTCTCTGCCACCATACATCCGTGACACCCTATTAGACCATCGAGCATCACTTCTCTCGCCCTGTTTCTGTCTCTGTCTCTGTCTCTGCTACCATACATCCGTGACACCCTATTAGACCATCGAGCATCACTTCTCTCGCCCTGTCTCTGTCTCTGCTACCATACATCCGTGACACCCTATTAGACCATCGAGCATCACTTCTCTCGCTCTGTCTCTGTCTCTGTATCTGCTACCCATACATCCGTGACACCCTATTAGACCATCTAGCATCACTTCTCTCGCCCTGTTTCTGTTCTGTCTGTCTCTGTCTCTGCTACCATACATCCGTGACACCCCTATTAGACCATCGAGCATCACTTCTCTCGCCCTGTCTCTGTCTCTGCTACCATACATCCGTGACACCCTATTAGACCATTCGAGCATCACTTCTCTCGCTTGTCTGTCTCTGTCTCTGCTACCATTACATCCGTGACACCCTATTAGACCATTGAGCATCACTTCTCTCGCCCTGTCTCTGTCTCTGCTACCATACATCCGTGACACCCTATTAGACCACCTAGCATCACTTCTCTCGCCCTGTTTCTGTCTCTGTCTCTGTCTCTGTCTCTGCTACCATACATCCGTGACACCCTATTAGACCATCGAGCATCACTTCTCTCGCCCTGTCTCTGTCTCTGCTACCATACATCCGTGACACCCTATTAGACCATCGAGCATCACTTCTCTCGCGCCTGTTTCTGTCTCTGTCTCTGTCTCTGTCTCTGCTACCATACATCCGTGACACCCTATTAGACCATCGAGCATCACTTCTCTCGCCCTGTCTCTGTCTCTGCTACCATACATCCGTGACACCCTATTAGACCATCGAGCATCACTTCTCTCGCCCTGTCTCTGTCTCTGCTACCATACATCCGTGACACCCTATTAGACCACCTAGCATCACTTCTCTCGCCCTGTCTCTGTCTCTGTCTCTGTCTCTGCTACCATACATCCGTGACACCCTATTAGACCATCGAGCATCACTTCTCTCGCCCTGTCTCTGTCTCTGCTACCATACATCCGTGACACCCTATTAGACCACCTAGCATCACTTCTCTCGCCCTGTCTCTGTCTCTGTCTCTGCTACCATACATCCGTGACACCCTATTAGACCATCGAGCATCACTTCTCTCGCCCTGTCTCTGCCACCATACATCCGTGACACCCTATTAGACCATCGAGCATCACTTCTCTCGCCCTGTTTCTGTCTCTGTCTCTGTCTCTGTCTCTGCTACCATACATCCGTGACACCCTATTAGACCATCGAGCATCACTTCTCTCGCCCTGTCTCTGTCTCTGCTACCATACATCCGTGACACCCTATTAGACCATTGAGCATCACTTCTCTCGCTCTGTCTCTGTCTCTGTCTCTGCTACCATACATCCGTGACACCCTATTAGACCATCGAGCATCACTTCTCTCGCCCTGTTTCTGTCTCTGTCTCTGTCTCTGTCTCTACCACCATACATCCGTGACACCCTATTAGACCACCTAGCATCACTTCTCTCGCTCTGCCTCTGTCTCTGTCTCTGTCTCTGTCTCTACCACCATACATCCGTGACACCATATTAGACCACCTAGCATCACTTCTCTCGCTCTGTCTCTGTCTCTGTCTCTGTCTCTGTCTCTACCACCATACATCCGTGACACCCTATTAGACCACCTAGCATCACTTCTCTCGCTCTGCCTCTGTCTCTGTCTCTGTCTCTGTCTCTACCACCATACATCCGTGACACCCTATTAGACCACCTAGCATCACTTCTCTCGCTCTGCCTCTGTCTCTGTCTCTGTCTTTACCACCATACATCCGTGACACCCTATTAGACCATCGAGCATCACTTCTCTCGTTCTGTCTCTGTCTCTGTCTCTGTCTCTGTCTCTACCACCATACATCCGTGACACCCTATTAGACCACCTAGCATCACTTCTCTCGCTCTGCCTCTGTCTCTGTCTCTGTCTTTACCACCATACATCCGTGACACCCTATTAGACCATCGAGCATCACTTCTCTCGTTCTGTCTCTGTCTCTGTCTCTGTCTCTGCTACCATACATCCGTGACACCCTATTAGACCATCGAGCATCACTTCTCTCGCTCTGTCTCTGTCTCTGTCTCTGTCTCTGCTACCATACATCCGTGACACACTATTAGACCACCTAGCATCACTTCTCTCGCCCTGTCTCTACCACCATACATCCGTGACACCCTATTAGACCATCGAGCATCACTTCTCTCGCTCTCTCTGTCTCTGTCTCTGCTACCATACATCCGTGACACCCTATTAGACCACCTAGCATCACTTCTCTCGCTCTGCCTCTGTCTCTGTCTCTGTCTCTGTCTCTACCACCATACATCCGTGACACCCTATTAGACCACCTAGCATCACTTCTCTCGCTCTGTCTCTGTCTCTGTCTCTGTCTCTGTCTCTACCACCATACATCCGTGACACCCTATTAGACCACCTAGCATCACTTCTCTCGCTCTGTCTCTGTCTCTGTCTCTGTCTCTACCACCATACATCCGTGACACCCTATTAGACCACCTAGCATCACTTCTCTCGCTCTGCCTCTGTCTCTGTCTCTGTCTCTGTCTCTACCACCATACATCCGTGACACCCTATTAGACCATCGAGCATCACTTCTCTCGTTCTGTCTCTGTCTCTGTCTCTGTCTCTGTCTCTGCTACCATACATCCGTGACACCCTATTAGACCATCGAGCATCACTTCTCTCGCTCTGTCTCTGTCTCTGTCTCTGTCTCTGTCTCTGTCTCTGCTACCATACATCCGTGACACCCTATTAGACCATCGAGCATCACTTCTCTCGCTCTGTCTCTGTCTCTGCTACCATACATCCGTGACACCCTATTAGACCACCTAGCATCACTTCTCTCGCCCTGTCTCTACCACCATACATCCGTGACACACTATTAGACCACCTAGCATCACTTCTCTCGCCCTGTCTCTGTCTCTGCTACCATACATCCGTGACACACTATTAGACCACAAAGCATCACTTATCTCCCTCTGTCTCTGCCTCTGCTACCGCTGATCTTTCCAGTCGACATGACGCCATCAAATAACTGTTCTCGTTAGATAACAAAAGAACACTGTCTCTCTGGTGCCAAGTCGAGCTTCTGCACTCTATAACAAACTACTAGGGGTGTTCTGAAAGTAATGCACCACATCGTATTTTCTCAGGAGCTGTTTATGCAAACAGCATGAAACGTATACACAATATACATGGGTATACCATGTAAACATCGGTATCATTCAACATAACCCCCATCAACTTGTACGGCTTTATGCCAGCGCAAAACACGAGCGTGTATTCATAGGAAAAGTGCCAGATTTTGTCTTTACCATATAGCCAGTCCTTCGCTGCATGAATCACTCGTTCATCATCTTCAAACCTTGTCCCACGGAATAAATCTCTAAGTGGACCACATAGATTAACATAAGAGGTTGCCAAATCGGGACTATATGTTCATATAAAGTTCACTCAAATTTGCGGAAATGTTTCAAACAAACCACGCAATAATAAACTATATGTACACGGTTTGTTCACGTGCTTATGTCTTTGAGAGCTACCCTGCTAGGCTGGGTCCACCTAGACTAGGTCAATTTTCATTTAAAAATCTCTGTCTCCGTCAGGATTTGCACGCACGACTAGTGAGGCAGCAAGAAAATGTAATAGCCCATCACGGCTTTTATCTTTAATATTGTTTGCAGTAAAGTGTAACACAATTACATTACACCATAATTAGTCTGTTCATTGTCTGGATTGCTAAATGTGTGTAAATGTTAGCTGTGATTGTTTGGGTTGCAAAATATTAGTAAATGTCAATTTCGATTTTTCTGAATTTTAAAATGTTATTAAATGTCAGCTTTGGTTTTCTTCAGGAAAATAAAACTGTTCCGGTCTGGTAACATAGTGTCCCACCTCAAAGTATCGTGTGTGCTACAATATTTCAAAATGGTAATATTTAGTGTTCCACGTCAAAGTGTCGGTTGTGTTACAATATTTCAAAATGGTAATATTTAGTGTTCCACATCAAAGTGTGGGTTGTGTTTCAATATTTTCAAGTGGTGATATTTAGTGTCTCACATCAAAGTGTCGGTTGTGTTACAATATTTCCAAATGGTAATATGTAGTGTCCCACCTCAAAGTGTCGGTTGTGTTACAATATTTCCAAGTGATAATATTTACTGTCCCATCTCAAAGTGTCGGTTGTGTTGCAATATTTCCAAGTGGTAATATTTAGTATCCCACCTCAAAGTGTCGGTTTGTTACAATATTTCCATGTAGTAATATTTAGTGTCCATCCTCCAAGTATAGGCTGTGTAAATGACATTTCAAATGCATTTTAATTATTTTTAACTACAGTAAAAACAAGAACACAGCCAGTCTATCTGTGATTATTGCTGCATATCGGGGTAGAATGGTGTACATTGGTAGAGGCGTGGCGTGGTGTTCATGTTGAGCACTAAACAAGGTGTAAAGTGAATGCCGGTACTCCACATGTGTCAGCTTGAGAGGTGGGGAGACAAGAAGGCAGACTGAGATATAGAGATAAAGACAGAGACAGGAGGGAAAAGAGTAAGAGAAGAGAGAAAGAGAGAGGTCGCTCGAGATGGAGAAAATAACATAGAGACAGATACAGTGAGAGACGGAGAGTGAGAAAGATAGTGTGAGTGAGAGAGACAGGGAGAGACATAGTGAGTGAGAGAGACAGTAAGATGGAGAAAGTGACAGAGACATACACAGTGCGAAACAGATAGTGAAACAATAGTGTGAGTGAGAGAGACAGGGAGAGACATAGAGTGAGTAAGAGAAACAGGGAGAAAGACGGTGGGAGAAAAGTGAGAGAGGCAGCGTGAGAAAGACAGAGAGTGAGATAGATAGGGTGAGTGAGAGAGAATGGAAGAGACATAGAGTGAGTGAATGAGACAGGGAGAAAGAAGATGGGAGAAAAGTGGGAGAGGCAAAGTGAGAAAGATAGAGAGAGACCTAAGGAGATAAAGAGAAAGAGAGTTTTACACATACGCGCGCTCACAGAGAGAGAGAGAGAGAGAGAGAGAGAGAGAGAGAGAGAGATAAAGAAAGAAAGAGACCGAAAGAGAGAGAGAGAGAGAGAGAGAGAGAGAGAGAGAGAGAGAGAGAGAGAGAGAGAGAGAGAGAGGGTGGTTACCCAGAACGGTACATAATAGTCTCATTGGAGGATGTTTTTCATATGGTTTATATATGTATGTTTTGCTTGTAGTTTTCTGTGATTTATTGATATTATTCTGTGTCATGTTTCTGCGTGCTCCTTTAACATCGTTTTGTTATCATTTTTGTTTGATAAATGAAGGGGAAAACACATACATTGAAATCTTCTTGCTGTTAATTATTATGGATGAATTTTTTGAAAGAAACCACCTGTTGCTCACAGGGACATTATTTCACTAGGTGAACTAAAATGTTGATTTGAGGACCTAAATTACAAGTACCTCAGAAGTCGGTGAGGATTCCCCTGATGGCGGGGGACACTGGTAATTGGAAAAGCTAACCCACATGCAAAAACCATTCCAGTGGACTCTGCAGTGGTAGATCTACCAGTAGTAGTAGCATGTGTGTGAACAACGTTCGGGTGTAAAGAGAACGAACGCAAACAAGACAGCAAAACGAACAGTTCGTACAAACTGCCTATGTGGCGTCCCTTCCTAAGGTCGCCATGCCAGCTGAAATGTGATACCAATGATATATTTATTGTTTCATGCTTTGTTTGTTATGCTAAGTGGTAGTTGTTAATTTCTCTTAAGATGTAAATTTTGTTCTTAACCTATTTATTATACACTTGTATGTTTTATTGTGTCTAGGGATGTTTATTTTAAAACATTTATAAACAAAACCAAGAAAACAAAACATATATTTTGACTATCTGTGAACACTGCGCTTACAAATTCACTGAACAAATAATGTGTTGCTTGTTTGTTTACTTGTTTTTTTTTTTAATTTAAAAAATAATTTAATATTTTAATATAATTCATATAGAAATAAATTAATACTGTATATTTTTTAATGTATTTCCATAGATCTCTTATATATAGAGAACAATTCCATTTGATCTAAATATATAAAACAATTCAATTCACAGCCGTATATTGAAGCATATACAACATACCCATAAAAGCTACAAGACGTGTGAACATGGTCCTTAACTATTTTATTTACTGACATTGTCTCTGTTGTGTGCTATTCCTTCTCATTTTATGCCTGTCAGTTGATCTCTGTCTTCCACCTGTTTATTTTTCAATTCTGGTTGGTCTTTTCACGTGTCAAGTCTTTCAACCTCTTTGGCTTTCTGGTGGTCATTTCTTCTTGTGGCTAATTTAGGGTTTTCCGTCATTCTTTTTCTCTGTGGTTCTGTATTTTAAGTATCGACTTTCGATATCCACCGTGTTCTATCACAATACGATGCAGCTACCAGGTGGGAATACTGAAGACTTATTGAATACAATTTTCTTTGCTGTCTTTCAGCATCAGGTTAGCCAGCGCTTTCTGGTCTTGGCTTTTGTGTCCGCTGGTAGGGCACTTCTTGTCTCTGCTATGTGCTAGCCTAGTGGTTCTCAACCTTTTTTGGCCCATGCACTCCTTCACCATATGTTCAGAATGTCATTCCCCCATTAAGTATTTCCTCCCTATACCCCCCTACCCGTTCCTACATAGTATACGTAAAAGTGAAAGCTAAATTTAATAACACGTACTAGAACATGTCTAGACGTCTACATGAAATGTGATTGGATGGTCTACTTACGTCATAAAACTGTCATTTACTACCAATATAGTAACTTGCGGTGTATGGCAGAGGGGTCTTTGAGCCTGAGAAATTAAGGCCGCCTGGCTAGTGCAGTCGCCGCGAACTGTGCAGGTTAGGATTTTCTTTTTGCCCTCGACAGAAGAAAATCCCACACCTTACCGAGGGATCGAACCCGGGTCTCCCGAATGAGAGTCCGGCGTTCTAGCCACTCGGCCAGCCGCTTCTCCACGAATTTCAGAAGGGCGAGAAGTACAGAACCGTAAAGTATGGAGGTTAAAACAATATCAAGTAATCGGTCGGGGGAGGGGGGGGGGGGGGGTCCCCACCGGTTGAGAACCACTGTGCTAGTCCATGGCATTCTGTGTCTGTCTATTGGTCTGTATCTGCTAGATGATTTTCTCTAAACAAGTGGCGGGAGAGATGTTGCCAACACCACGCACCAATTGATCTATAAAAATAGAGAACTAACGCCATACCCAGTGTGTCTCAGGCTATGCGAAAGGGTCAGTTACCTATTGACTTCTACGGATGAAGTCTTGTGGTCAGCATTTTCCTTTTATCACAAAATCGTAGGATAAAGTTAAAGTTTACTATTTTAAACTAAATGTGCGGTCTGAGCTGCGTTGTGTTTGTATAATAAACCAGTGGTAGTATCTACCCATCTGATTCTTGGAAGTCTTCTAGCGCCACACCTTGACCTACTTAGATTACAGACACAAGAGCAGCAACTAACTAAGATGCCTGTCTTCTTCTTCAGCGTTCCGAGCCATTGAGGTTCTTTGCTGCAAATACAATCTGTCTCCATTCGTCTCTCTGGTGGACCTTCTCTTGCCAGTCGTTGATTCCAAGTGCTTGTAGGTCTGTATGTATATTATCTCTCCACCGCCTTCTTGGTCTACCTCGGGGTCTACGGTCATTTATTTCCTGAGTGTAAGCGAGTTTTGTTTCCCTATTATCTTCCATTCTTTCTATATGCCCCAGCCATTGTAGTCTATTAGCCTTCATGATACCAGTGATTAGCGGGGACTTAAACAAATCATAAATGTCATAAATGTCTTAAATGTCATAAATGTCATAAATGTAAGACGGGCCTGCGTGCCCAATTTGTTACCCTTTTAAAATAAAATTCGTTCGTTCATTCGTTTTCAGATATAATATAAAACTAAGATGCCTGTAACATTATTAATTGTCCCCTATACATTCAACGCAGGACGTTGTACCTGTCTTATGACTAATGTTATATATCTTATTATGTTTCCTTCTAGCACGCTGGCAGCTTTCTCGCGCGTTTAATTTCAGATGTAATAAGTTTCCTCTGTTGAATTTTAGACGATATCAAACAGTAATATCACTTATGCTTAAACCAATAAAATAAATAGTATAAATAATTTCTAACAAGATCCCTGTAGCCTTTCTTACTGGCTGTTTCGTGTTTATGTTATTATGACTTTTATGTGATTGGAAGGGCCGAATGTAAGACGGGCCTGCGTGCCCAATTTGTTACCCTTTTAAAATAAAATTCGTTCGTTCATTCGTTTTCAGATATAATATAAAAATAGTTATTTGCTTTGTTGCAAGTGATGTTGGGCTAATTTCTCAATGGATAATCAGCTTGTACATGTGGTGACTTCATTGCTGTAATTCTGTATACTTTTATGATTTAAATGTTTTCATCTGATATGTTGCAGGAAAAAAAAAACAACAACACAAAAACATTTGGTTAACCGAGAAACATGTGCAATGATTTTTATGGCAGTCATGGGTGGGTCATGCTGGGGTCATCTAGACAGGTACATCATCGTTTGATGGTGAAGAACAACAGCCTTTATTTGGTGCAACTAACCAAAAAAATAAAACAAATCTGCCTAAGCTGGTATGCCGCATGGCGTTAATGTGAAGATCGTCAGTCACGACTGTCTGTCTTATTTGCCATTTCTATTTTAATTCTAACAGTGGGCAGAAAATGTTCATTAATTGTATGAGAAATGCACTGTACAGATGTGATAGTATTTCAATATAAATGATAGCCATTAGCCAGTGTACGTGACTGTACATTTGAACCTAATACCATTTCAAATTCCCCGGTCTTCAAGCTTGTTAAAGTTAGTTGCATATCCTTTAGAGGACGATGCAGTCAACATCGGCATTATTTGCTGTTATGATCTATTGGCTTATGTATCTGTTTCGTAACAAAATAGTTTTTACACAGAAAATGAACAAAAGACATTGGCAATATTGACTCACTTAAAGGAAAAAGCCCAACAGATGGGGCTGGTTATCAACCGAGATAAGACAGAATATATGGTAATTTCAAGAGAAGGAATGGCTAAAAACTATGGCCATATACAAATAGATAATATGACCATTAAAAGACCGGAAACATACAAATACCTGGGTACAATCTTCAACTGCTCCAACATCATAAGGGAAGAAATACAAACTAGAATCAATTCTGGAAATAAGATATACTATGCACTACAACATCAACTAAAATCAAATGCACTATCTCGTAACACCAAAATCACAATATACAAACACTGATCAGACCAGTTGTGCTGTATGGCTCTGAAACCTGGAGTACAACGAAAGGAGACGAAGCCTTGTTACAAACCTTTGAGAACAAAGTTTTAAGACGCATCTTTGGACCCGTTAGGGATATACAAAATGGAGAGTGGAAAAGAAGAAGTAACAAAGACATTTATGATCTGTTTAAGTCCCCGCTAATCACTGGTATCATGAAGGCTAATAGACTACAATGGCTGGGGCATATAGAAAGAATGGAAGATAGTAGGGAAACAAAACTCGCTTACACTCAGGAAATAAATGACCGTAGACACCGAGGTAGACCAAGAAGACGGTGGAGAGATAATATATATACAGACCTACAAGCACTTGGAATCAACGACTGGCAAGAGAAGGTCAACCAGAGAGACGAATGGAGACGGATTGTATCTGCAGCAAAGAACCTCAATGGCTCGGAACGCTGAAGAAGAAGAAGAAGAAGAAGAAGAAGAAAAAGAAGAAGAAGAAGAAGAAGAAGAAGAAGAAGAAGAAGAAGAAGAAGAAGAAGAAGAAGAAGAAGAAGAAGAAGATCTCTTGGCAAATTTACGTTCAGTAGTTTGCCATTGCTTTCTGAATGACCGGCAACCATGCCATTTTGTAAAAAACCAACGCAGGGCGATCTGCTGCCAAATCACTCGCAGCTGTGTTTTGAACGCGGGTATACGGGATTACGAACTGCGTCCGTAACACCTTCCCAACGGAGCCTGCTTAAAGCTTGAAGGTGGATTAAAGGTTAAAACGTTGAACTTAAAAGGTTTCGGTTTCACCATTGATAGTTTCTGCAGTTCCTGAATCGTTACATGAACACTGTGGTTACCCTATCAATAAATGCATTATTCACTGCGATTAGCGGAAATTAAATCTTGTCTGGGAATACGTAATCTTCTACTATATATATAAAAGAGAATGTTAGTTTGTTTGTGTGTCCTTTATGCGTTCCCGAACGATTGAGATGAAATTTTGTACACATGTTGTTCTCACCCCCGCGGATCCAACTGAAATAGTCAGTTAGTTTAAAATGAATAATTTTTCCTCAAGCACGAAAGAAAAAGGCATTACGAGCTTCAGAAACAGACGAACAACGGGAAGCAAGACTGGAAAACAATCTAGTACGCGCTGCTCAAGCACATTCATCTCAAACAGGCGAGCAACGGCAAGCAAGACTGGAAACTGTTCGAGTACGCTTTGCTCGGGGTGGACAAGTGAAATTGTCAGAAATACATTCACCACCCGAACCATAATCAACGTTGGTATCAGGTGTCACGAGCCAATCGAAACATTTCTTGGCAAACATACGCAAGTCCATTCATGTTTCCAAATAACATCGTTTGGTGCAACAAATATCATGCGCGAGAATTACATGCCAACATTCAAAGTTCAACGGCAAATTTATCATCGTGCAGGATCACTATTATCACTGCCGAACGCAGATCCCAAATATCTTCAAATTTATGTCATGGGAAACACTTGTGAACAAATCGATCAACGATGTCGATTCAATACAGGCACTAAACGAGAAATTATCGCTGCATTACAAAACTGATTCGATCAGCACAACGAATTAATTCGATTGTTCAGAAATGCCCTTGAACAAATGCCATCTAATGACTACAGAGTTGCAGTTAGAGCAGATAAAACACCTGTCGGCCAACACAAAAGGCAGTACAATGCACCAACAATTGATGAGGTGGCCATCGTTATAGTTAGTTGGCGAAGAATATAACTCACGTGATATAATTCTTCATCGCAGAAATAGTGATGTTCAGCGAGTCTCAGAAACTCATCGCTCATACGACGCATTGAAATATCCGATTATATTTTGGCAAGGGGAAGATGGTTATTATATAAATATCAAATTGAGAAATCCACAAACAGATGAGGAAACGAATAAAAAAAGTCAGTGCCATGAATTACTATTCATATCGATTGATGATTCGTGAAAACGATGAAAATCATATCTTGAAATGTCGACAATTGGTCCTTCAATATATTGTCGACATGTATGCGAAAATCGAAACCTAACGACTCCTCTACATTCGATTAAATCAAATCAAGTTGCGTGTAGAAGATTACATTCATTTACGTGATGCAGTTGTTAATGATAGCAATGTTAATCCAAATGAACAGGGGAAAAAGATCATACTACCGGCCACATTTACAGGTAGTCCACGGCACATGCATGAATACACACAAGATGCAATGACATATTTTCGCGCATATGGCCGCCCAGATTTGTTTATTACCTTCACATGCAATCATACATGGGATGAAATAAAAGAACTTTTGTTAACTGGACAAGCATCATCAGATCGCCCTGATATTTCCGCACGTGTGTTCAAAGAAAAATTGAAATCCTTAATGGATTTCATTGTCAAGCATCAAGTTTTTGGAGAGACACGCTGTTGGATGTACTTCATCGAATGGCAAAAATAGGATTGTCACATGCACACATTTTGATTTGGTTGATCGAAAAAGTCACACCAGATCAAATTGATCAAGTCATCTCAGCAGAAATACCAGATGTCGACATTGATCCAGGGTTATATGAAGTTGTCACCAAAAACATGATTCGTGGTCCATGTGGCTTCCTCAATAACAATTAACCTTGCATGTCTGATGGGAAATGCATAAAACGATACCCAAGACACTTACCTGCCGAGACTATCACTGGCAATGACGGATATCCACTCTATCGTCGACGCGAAACTGAAGATGGCGGCAAATCTATCACTTTAAAAGTACGAAACAATGATTTTGAAGTCGATAATCGTTGGGTTGTACTGTATTCGCCGTTATTCTAGAAAACGTACAAAGCACACATCAGTGTCGAGTATTGCAATTCGGTTAAATCGATCAAGTACCTTTGCAAATATGTCAACAAAGGAAGCGATATGGCAGTTTTTGGAGTGGGAAATTGTCGTGATAAGTACTTGCTCTCTACTATAGTGTCTTGAGAGATTATACTTCTATAGTGTCGTCCCTGGAGTGAGGGGAATCAACACCTACATTTTATTAAAACCCATATCATATTCTGGAGAAATCCACTAGATTCCGCCCACAACACTCCGTCAGTCTGTAGACACCTCTTTCTCTTTCACTCTCTATCACCACTGGATCGTGCCCCCTCTCATTCTACCCCAAAAACAACATACTCCACAACTCCAGCTTCTAAAAATTAATAACAATTAATTTATTCAAATAAAAGAAAAAAGAAGAAGAGTTGCATGTGAGAAGTGTAAGCGTGGAATGTGTGTTGTATACTCTAGTGTAAATGTAGAAATCAGACCACAAAGCTCAGGATCAGAGTCCACTCATCATGGCAAGGATTACACGACATCAAAAGAGTCAGCACAATTGGCCTCACCAAAGATGCGTCTCTCCCGCCAGACGTTGTCCACCTCCAGGAGCTTTGATAACCACTATGTTTGGTCACCATTTAAATACACAGTCTGGGACTGATCCTACCTTGTTCCTAAACACTGTTCCTAAATGTTATAGAAAACTGAGACCCCACAATTCCTGCACAGTGAAAAGCGGAACACCATGAACATGACATTCTTCCTCCCTACGAAAATGTTCTAAAGTTTTCACTCTTAAAACAGTCATTGTACATAGTCTCATATGAATCTCGTAATTTCCCAGATAAGTCTACTGTTCTAATTTCCTTGTTATGTGGAACAAACACTCTCTAAAGTTTTGGTTTCGTGTAGTGTGAAAGTCAATCACTACTGTTCTAGTTATCAGTGGAGTGAAAATCCATCACTACTGGTTTATTCACGAATGGTGTAAAAACTAAAACCCATTACTATGTTGCTGTCCACAGGTAGTGTGAAATATTATCACTAATGTTTTTTAGTATTTTTCCTGTAGAATACTTACATGATTCAGCTCCACAGAGCAATGTTATTTCAAACCTTTTCTAGCATAGGCCCAGTGAGAAGGTCTCTGACTAATCCTCCTGCACCAAAATTATCCCGGATCTGACTTTTCATTGTTTCCGTGGTTTTCATCTTAACCTGCGGGAACCTGTGAAATATAGAATACATCTGGTGAGAGCCACCCTGTCACTGATCCCTATTAGATGAACGTAGGCCACTGGCCTCGCTCAGATAAATAACAGTGAACCAAACTCTGTCATGGACAGATGAGCTCATCACATAGGTCTGAGTCAGAGTAAGACAAGGGAAGACCAAAATATAAAGTGCAGGACCCCAGCAGCCACCCCACTGTAAGATCCCACCATTGGACATTTCCCCTATCCCCCAACCAACCTCAATCCTTTTAAATATCATCCCCCTTCACTATTCATAACCAGCTGAGCAAATTGATTTCTCATTCTAGTTAATTTTAACAAGGCAACTTCCTACTGTCGCCGACACTCCTTGAACGACTAACCACAACACAACACTATGTTAATGACCTAAACTCTATTTATCCCTAGACTGTACTACATTATTCACATCTAATGTTTACTAGTAATTACCGTATGAAAACTCCACTACCCCTTAATTGAATCTTATCCTTGTCATAACAGACACATGTCCAACCATGAAAAAATGGATATTAGCACGTACGATTCTCTTTTTCTACACCAGGATAGGGCTATTCGAATTACGTCCGCCTAGGTTGACTTTAGTCTGCACACTAACGGAAACCAGTCTAGTTTTCTCATTTCCAGTCGGGGGATTGTCCTTTGATGTCACACAGGTGTCCCAAGGGCAGACTATCTTTGTCACTAACCACACAAGAGTAGTTTATTTCCCCCTTGTTACAATGAAAACAACCCGGTGTTTTCCCTTCATTCTCCCAATCGGGCAAACTTCATGCTGAGGTTTCCTTTGATGTAGGATAATTCTCAAGGACTCCCGACTGTCTTGATCTCAGCGCAACTAGAAGTAAACAACTTGTAGCTGTGAACACAGACTGTTTTTTCTGTAATTATTTTCCTCTGTATCATCTGATCGTTATTCACAGTGATTTCGCGACAGAAATGCAACTGCATCTATCGATGAAATAGACCAATGTCAAGTGCGAAGCTCCTCCGAAGCCGGAGAGTATCTGCCTGCATGGCGACCGAGGAACCACCAGTCTGCGCAACAATGAGCCAGACATGGGACAACGGATACTCACGCAAACCTCAGATCCGGTATGACATCACACTGATGTTGGACAACAGGATGTATTCATCCGACATACAGGACTTCACGCTGGAGTTCACAGCCAGCGAACACAAGCAAGCAAGTGCGACGCTACATTAATAGTATTGAAGCAGTATGGCGCATTTTATCATTTCCAATCCATGAACGTCATCCAACAGTTGTTCCTTTGGCAGTGCACCTTAAAAATGGACAGCGCGTGTACTTCACAACAGAAAATGCACGTGAACGAGCATTGTCACCACCACCAACAGCGTTAACAGCATTTTTTTCATTGTGCGGGAATGATATGTCTGCAAAGACGCTACTTTACTCTGAAGTGCCAACATACTACATATGGAATGCATCAGCGAAAAAGTTTCAACGTCGCAAACAAGGTAAAGAAGTTGAAGGACATACCAATTTATATTCGACCGACGCGTTAGGCCGTCTGTACACTGTTCACCCAAACAATGCAGATTGCTTTTACTTGCGATTATTGTTAATCAACGTACGTGGACCGACATCCTTTCAAGAATTAAGAACAGTAAACGATTAAGTATGTGCCACTTATCGTGAAACGTGCCAAGAATTAAATCTTCTTGAAAACGATGCACATTGGGACACTTCACTCACTGATGCATCAAATACTGCTCAACCACAGCAAATACGCACATTATTTGTCATCATATTGCCAACGTGCTTCCCATCCAATCCAAAGGATTTTTGGGAAATATACAAAGACTATATGAGTGAAGACATCCTACATCGTTTGCATGCAATGAATCAAAATCCGGACATTCAATTCACACCAAATGTGTATAATGAGGCATTGGTTTCGATTGAGAAACTTCGATTGGTTTCGATTTGTTTGGCAATCACTAACAAACCACTGGTACAATTGGGAGTGACTGCGCCTAATCGATCTGCAAACGATCTTTTCAATCGTGATTTGCAACGAGAAACGCCCTTTGATGTCGACGAATTGGGTACATTTGTTCAAACGAATATTCTGAAATTGGTTCCAGAGCAATGTATAGCGTATGACATAATTATGCATGCAATTACAAGCCAAATCAGCGGATTGTGTTTCCTAGATGCGCCCGGGGGCATAGGCAAAACATTTCTCATTTAATTTATTTTGGCAACCATACGATCACGACAAAATATTGCGCTGTCTATCGAATCATCTGGAATTGCGGCAACTCTTTTGGATGGTGGCCGAATAGCACATTCAGCACTGAAATTGCCGTTGAATATGCACATCACTGAGACACCAACATGCAATATCAGCAAAAATTCTGGAATGGGTAAAGTACTCCAACCATGTCAATTGATTATATGGGACGAATGTACTATGGCGCACAAAAAAGCATTGGAGGCGCTTCATCGTACACTACAAGATTTCAGAGGAAATGAACAGCTCTTCGGTGGCGCACTTATTTTATTGTCTGGTGATTTTCGACAAACTCTACCAGTTATACCACGTTCAACATCCGCGGATGAACTTAATGCATGTCTGAAATCATCAGTTTTATGGCGACACGTTCAGAAAGTGACTTTGAAGACCAGTATGCATTCGCAAAACAATTGTTGGATATTAGGAAAGGGAAATGCCAATCGATGAATCCAGCAATGTATCACATTGCCAACAAACTTCTGTAAAATCACAGCAACTATAGACGAATTGACTCACCAAGTTTTGCCAAATATCGCACGGAATCACAAAAATCATCAATGGCTCAGTGCACGTGCTATATTAGTAGCCAAAAACAATGATATCAATGCCATCAATTTCGCCATTCAAAACGAAATACCAGGCGAAGCGACAACGTATAAGTCCATCGATTCTGTGATGAATCAAGACGAAGTTATTAATTATCCAACTGAATTCTTGAATCACTTGTTTTGCCAGGCATACCGCCGCACGTTTTAACATTGAAAATTGGCGTGCCTATCATTCTTCTCCTAAACATAAATTCACCTCGACTTTGCAACGGTACCAGGCTTTCAGTCAAAAAGATAATGAACAATATCATCGAAGCTACAATTTTAAATGGGAAATTTAAAGGAGAAGATGTACTGTTGTCTCGCATTCCAATGATTACAACAGCTATGCCATTCGAATTCAAACGTCTGCAGGTTCCGATGCGGGTCGCATTTGCTATGACGATCAACAAAACATAGGGACAATCGCTACAAGTGTGTGGACTAAATTTGGAAAATCCATGCTTCGCACATGGATAGCTATATGTGGCCTGCTCACACGTCGGAAAACCTTCGGATTTATTCGTGTATGCACCAGACGGAAAAACAAAAAAATATTGTTTATCCAAAAGCACTTAATTAGACATCATATTTTGAGTTCGGCCATAACGTGAAAATTATACAACATTTAAAAACAAATATCCTTGGATTAAGCAGACATTTTTAACTGCAACTATATAATGTGCGCTTAGAGAAATGTATTAGAATGTATAATGACTGTCAAAACTGTCATTTACTGCCAATATAGTACCTTGCGGTGTATGGCAGAGGGGTCTTTGAGCCTGAGGAATAAAGGCCGCCTGGCTAGTGCAGTCGCCGCGAACTGTGCAGGTTAAGATTTTCTTTTTGCCCCCGACAGAAAAAAATCCGACACTTTACCGAGGGATCGAACCCGGGCCTCCCGAATGAGAGTCCGGCGTTCTAGCCTCTCGGCCGAGACTCTCGCCGCAAGGACCTAGACGACGCCGGGCCGGGCGTCAGCTAGTTACTGTATAAAGACCACCCTTCTGGTAAAAATTTTATTGATATTACCTTAGAACAATTTCCTCAAATGGTTTCTGCATTGATTGATTGATTGACTGGTTTGGGAACCGAGATCACAGCATTCGGGGCATTCCCATAAGCGCACCATCCCCATCCCCAGCAGTCAGCGAAGAGTTCCAACACTAATAGTACCAGTAGCAATCTGATTATATGTCCGTCTCGCCTTTCCTCTGAGCGTCAATCGTCGGCCAGATCCCCTCGTCACCCCTCGCTGTTGCATTCTTGCCAGACCATGGTGATCCATTTGCTCCTCCGCGGTGTACACGTGCTCCCACAAGGCCGCAACCACGTCTGCCTTATCATGCATCAATACTCCACTAAGTTTTGCAGAGCCAGCCAATCTGTCCGCCTGTTCATTCCCCAGTACACCGGCATGCCAAGGAGATAAGATCCAGGCGATGCTTGTCACTCGTGACTTCCGAAGCGAAGCAAGCCACTCTGCACGAAGCTTGCCTGTCCTCACCTTACTCGGCATGCTTTCTGAGTCACTTACAATCACGATGTGTGTGTGTGCGTGTGTGTGTGTGTGCGTGTGTGCGTGCGTGTGTATGTGTGTGTGTGTGTGCGTGCGTGCGTGCGTGTGTGTGTGTGTGTGTGTGGTATTCTCCATTCAGCGGAAAGCTGCACTGACCGCCTCCACCTTCATTCTTAATCTAGATGTTGTAGTATCATATGCCAGGCTCTCCTTCACCAAACGTCGACCATTAGATTTTGCCAAGAACCAACAGGCACTTCTCCTGCCTCTCAACACCGAACCATCTGTGTTTATTATCACATCACCCGGGCGAGCATTATCCTGAATTAGTTGCTGGGTTTCCACTTCCGTGGCCCCTGCTGGCCACTCCCTGCACTCCCGGCTCAATGTGATTATAACTCTGCACAAGTCTGACCGCTTCGCTGGCACTCTGATCCACTCCTCTCCTCGCCTAATATTCTACAAGATGCAGACCTGTCTGATCGTATCCTCCGCCTGAGCCATCCATGATTTCCCTCTTCTCAGTCGCTGACCCTTAACTGCGTCCAGTGCCTCATGCAACGGGTGATCTGTGTCAGCAACTACTCTGAGATATGCCTTCGCCTGCATCACCTTGAGCCTACCAGCAACAGTCGGCAAACCAAGGATGTAACGCATGCACACCACTGGGGTGTTTCTGGTGCATCCCAGAATGACCCGCATAGCTTCGTTCTGTATGCGCTCTAATTTCACCAACTGACTCTTTGAGACAGTGAGCAGTCCTAATCCTCAATAACTGGGAGGATCAAGTGCTGGATAGTGTGAAAATCATTCTCTGCTCTGCGTCCATTGCAGCCATAGTTTTAAGTGCACTGAGCCCCTTTTGAGATCTTGTCACAACCTTCTCCACATGGTCCTTGAAGGACAGGCTCCTGTCAAATGTGATTCCCAGATACTTCAGTTTCTTCTCTCTGTTGACGCTTCTACTATCTATCGTGAGGCTTGGGACATCCGTTCTCACAATCCTGTTGTCCAGAGAGCACCACGAAACAGCTGCCTTTTCCGGGTGGATGACAGCACACATATCAGTGCAACAGTCAATCACTTTGTCTACTGTCGCCTGTAACTCCTGGGCTGTTTGCTCAGGTTTCTGCATTTCATGTATACAACAATAATTTTTCTCCATTGTTATATTCTTTACCAAGAAAATATAACAGTATATGTATGAAACAATGTTTCAACATTAAAACAACATTTACAGGTTTCATAATGTTAACAGCCCTCAAATTCTGATGTATCACGTGATATAGCGTGTCTAGAATTTGACTGACCGTTCATCCATACAGCTCACATTGTTTGTACATCTAAATGAATTGTAGGGATGAAAATGAATTTGACATACATGCCGTGTGCCTAAGTCAGGTCATGGGCCACTCTGTACAGGCAGTCTAGAGTTTCACGCAGTCCGGAGTGAAGATGAGAAGATTGAGAATCATGCCTTGCATAAAAATAGCAAGACGGGTCATTGAGCAGGGGGAACGTCTCCTGCAAGGCGTCATTAAAGGCTGGACCGTGTTCGAAGTCGAACCGGTGACAGTTGAATAGGGCGATGGCAGAGCCTCACCTCGCCGCCACTTTTATATGAATGTTTATGTTATTTGAGAGTGTCGATTAATGCTGATGTCGTTCGAGAAATTATATGTTAACAGAGTGCAACTGTAAACGTCGATTGCAAGTATTTTGTGAACATTGATTTTAAACTGATATCGACGTGTTCATAGTATCGTGAGGCAAGTACCATGTGATAAACTATAAACATTATACACTGTTGTGTTAGATCAAGTTCGTGTGGACTGTCAGTTGTTGCAGAAGAATGGACACAGATTAGTGTAGCAGAAGCCATGTCAGGATTGCACCAGTGCAACTTCGCTTGTGGGCAGATAGTTGAATATATCGTTAAATGTATTGGCATACGACAAAATAACACTTCTCACGATGCAAGGGAAAGCTACAAGTGCCTCGACATTTATGGGTAATATACAAGTGAAACCACGGAGTTCAGTAGCAGAGTTATATGTCGAAAAGCACCCCTACAAGCCCTACCTATCAGCTGCTCATGGCAAGTGACTCCATAAAGTCATTGGCACCCATAAAGTCATTGGCAGCCATAAAGTCATTGCCATCTTCTTCTTCACAATGACAGCACTAAACATTTACCCCATTTCAATTTTTTTTTTTTAATTAGTAGAGAATGGAGAAGGCAATACTTGGCAAGATGATGAAGAAGTGTACTATGTTATTTATTTATTTTGGCATATCCTTATCACAAGACATGGCAGTCAACACCAGCATTTTATTGCTGTTGTTGATGTCTTGGCAAGTTTACGTTCAGTAGTTTGCCATTGATTTCTTAACGATCGGCTCCCATACCAACTCGTTAAAACCCAGCGCAACGCACGCGATCTGCTGCCAAATCGATCACAACTGTGTTTTGAACTCGAGTAAGTGGGCTCACGAATCGCACCCGCCAGACCTTTGCCACAGAGACCGGCGTATTGCATTATAGGGACAATAAATGTATCTGCTTAGGGAGATTAAGACCTTTCTTATTTGTCCACAAAGTAATCACAGTGTTTGCCAGTTATTTTCAAGAAAATCAGAAATATGTTGGATAAAGTTTTAAAAGCAAGTGTTTTTACAATGCATAGATGATACCCTTTCAACTATATGGCAAACAGGTATATTTACCTTTCAGTGAATGAATTTACTGGCAGTAAAATAGATAAACAGATTGACACTGATTACTTTCACAAATATCAGTGCCTTGTTTTTACAGCACGAGAATTTCAACATGGGGACTGGCCACTTCAACAAAATAAATATAACATATTAGTTTAGTTTAGTTTAGTTTAGTTTAGTTTAGTCGATGGATCAACATCACGGCACACGGGTATAACCCATAAGTGCTCCGTTCTACTCCTAACTGAAACCTAAGTCTGGAGAAACTCAGCTCAATGCACGAACTCCGTAGCACCGGCGAGGATCCTGAAATGCTTTTTGTAGATTTTTAACTCAAAATTTTGACCGGGCAGCGCCATTAGGCTACTCTTTTTCGATTTTCAACTGCCAAGGGATATTTTACGTGCGCAACAATACACACGGGCGTCCGATCTCACTACCCAGAGACCAGGGTTAATTTTATTACTAATAAGTCCACGTCAAATAAATCCCGGTCCCGGTCCTCACCGGGGCTTGAACCCGGGACCTCCAGCACTCGAGGCGGACACCATACCTCGAGACCATGCAGCCCCCTAAATGCAACTTATGTAAAAAATGTAACATATTACATTAAATAAAGTCCTATTATGCATTTTCCCCGTGGCAACATGCGGATGTGAATCATAGACCATTCTACAAACAGTAAAGAAGAAAATCTAGACTTTTGACCTTTACTATTAGAGAACAATTCTTAGAATACCATGGGTCAAGAATAAGAAAAATACTGAAATTCTACTGAATCTGAACATCAAATACAACTGACTTATAACCCGCATCATGTCTTGAAAAGTGAAACACCTTGGCCACATTAATTGTTAGACTGACAAGTAATGGAATGCATGGTTTTTGGAAGAAGAGGCTGGGGTCGATTAACCCAATGGTAGACACAGGACATTAAAGATACAATGGGTATGCCAGGAAAACATCGCATTTTGATGTCAGTGAAGTTCTGCAAAGGACTTGCTACATGATGATGAATATTACCATGCAGAATTAGATGTCTGCCTTTACTTAACAAAATCTGGCCAGGTAGATATAAAATACAAGTTTTGAAACACATTTCAGGTGGCAAATTAAATAGCACATGAAATTAGTTTAGTGATAGTATTTGTTAAAAAGAAACATCCCTGTAAGAAATTATAAACTTTCAATTTACATTAAAATTTATAATATTCTTTGAATATTGGATGAAACGTGATTATGAAAATTATCAATAAAACACAAAAGAAATACATATTATTTATCACAAACTTGCTGCTGCATGACCAGTGTGATAAATGTAAAAAACATTAATAAATAAACTAAAATTTCTGTAAATATAATGAAAAAAATAACCTTCTTTATCATGGATGGTAAAACAGATGAGATCATATTCCCACCGCTAATTGCCGAATAATTTCTCCGCTTACATTTTAAAATGGAAACTGTTAAGAAAACACAAAATAAATGTAACACAAAATTAATCACAAACTTTCCACCGCAGGATAGGTACGAAAAATGCAAAAAATATTTATCAAACAGAAGCTATGCAATGTATATAAATGTAATGAAACAAATAAACTCCGTTATCACAGATAGTTTAGTTTGTAATGAATCACTTTCATGGCACATGGATATCTCAATAAGTACTCCAGTCTCCTCGCACAGACTACATAAGAAGAATCTCAGTACAGTGCATAAACTCTGTAGCACAAGCGGGAATCCAAATGTGTGTATAGTAAAATCACATCTGGTATGCATTTTAGTAACTTTTTAAACTGACTATCAAGTCCTTTTGTTTGCACAAAGTTGGTGTTTGTAAATTAATGGTAATGCCCTCTGCCAGCTTTAACATCTTTATCTTATTGCTTTAGTTTATGGTGTATGATTTCTGCATTATGTACCTGACAAGATGCAGCGAAATATGCCAGGCAATAAATTGTGCAATCTATTGTTTGTGTCTTTGTTATTCAAAATCCAAACAGTCAACATCATGAGACGAACCTGGTGATTGACGGAGACAAAGGAAGATATGATAACCTTTGATCTGCTCCGCTCCCTATCACAGATGGGAAAACAGAGTCATTTTCTGAAATTCAAACAATGAGGCACTTGATTGTTATCAATAATATCTGCTTTTTAGAGCTTGCCTATAGTACCTTTACATCCCATTTGATTATTGCCAGTGTACATGTAAAATGGGAACTGTGGCAGAAAGTAGACACTGCTCATCGACCAACACAGGTCTGAGTGGCCTTCCATCATAAACAGGTAATCAGAGATGTCTTTGGGAAACTAAAGGTGGCCGGCAAGATGCCTATCTGATCCCCACCATGTAAAAAGTAAAGTCTTTTCCTGCCATGAGACATATTAGATATATGATGTCAGCCCCATATTGTTAGACCAATCACAGACGATTGGTGATGTGGGTCAATAGCATGCTGCATGCCTTTATTTCCCGGGAAATTCTGTGTACCCATTTTAGGCTGGGTTGATCCAGGAACCTATGACAGTGAAAACAAATCGATCCGTTTTGCCTAAATCTTGAGTAATGAAAACGTGTGTCAAACAGTGGTTGCTAAAGCCGGCAATGAAGAGGTCCAAGAGGCAGTGAGGATCTGAATTTGCAATAGACTTAATACCAAGAAAGAAGTATTTTAAATGTGTGGATGATAAGATGTCCAGAAAAATAAGCTTTGGAACGTCTAAGTTCCGGTGATCAGGCAGCAAGCGTGTACATTTTAATAAATTAGACATAAAATAACAGCTTCTGTATCATTATGGCCGTTGCATCATTCGCAACTGCGAGCGCTGTCAAGAACAAGTTACCCGAACAGTTCAAGAGCCTGATACGGGGAGGGGGGGGGGGGAATGTCACGTGGCAAGACCAACAACAAGAAACACCAGACTCACAAGATGTGCAGCGTGGGAGCCGCAAAAACCGTAAAGAAGACGAGCGGAGAGAGCCTGCCAGCGAACTGCAACAAGGAGCCTGTAACTACAGACACTACTGAAGCTACCTTGAGGCTGATCGACCTCAAGCACGAGCCAGGAAAAACAAGGAGAAAGACACGAGGACATTAAATAAAAAAAAAAGGAACAGGATTAATTTTTTTTTTTTTTTAATACGTTTATTTTATACAAAGCAATGTATATTTACAAGGTGCAATGCGTGTTTCTTTGTTTGTGTATATTACAGAGCGTTGCCGTTTGTTAGTGTTATGTCATATGCGTTAATGAAACAAAAACATACATATACAGTTATGATAATGACGTACGCTTTCATTCATCCCATTCTAACGTGATTGATGGTAATAGTGATGATAATGGCGATGATAATGATGATGATAGTGGTGATAATAATGGTGATGATAATGGTGATGATAATGACGGAGACAACAACGACTATGGTGTGGTGATGATTCCTTCCGCTCGTTCATTCTAAACCCATCTTTCTCACACGCTTATAAACCTTCAACACACAGCACGCGTTTTCTTCCACACCGAAGATATATACATTAAAGGAAATGTTGGTGTCAAGGTCGAAACGGCAAAAGCCGCCCCACGTTTTACACCGCAGGCAGTCTCATGCAAGCTTACTTCCTGTAAGTGGATTCAATATTATTGCTGAATGACAGCCCTCGACTTAATCGCAAGTGCCCAGGATTTGCTTGTGGTGGGGTGGGTTGAGACCAGGAACGCGGTCAACACGGAGGGAGGGAGAGAGAGGGAGCTGGGGAGGGGGAGAGGAGGGGGAGGGATAAAGAGAGAGCGCGCGTAAACAGATTGGAATTTGTTAAGTTGTCCATTGCGAATTCAGCGTATACATAAATATCCCATTTATTATGTACAAAAACAGGCTTTTACATTGCGAATACAGCGTATAGTCATTCATGTTGGGGTGGGGGGGGGGGAGAAAGAGAGAGAGAGCGAGAGAGAGAGAGAGAGAGAGAGAGAGAGAGAGAGAGAGAGAGAGAGAGAGAGAGCTGTTCAGACCGAGGTCAACCTTCGGTCGACAAGACCACTGACTCACAAAGGCCACCGTCCCATTGTTCTGTCTAGGTTGGGCTCCAGGACTCAGTAACAAAGAAAGGACCTTTATTCAGTTATTTGGCGCTTTGTTCCTCAATGATTGGGCTTAGTGGTACACATGCGGAGTATAGAAATATACTGTGAGAGTGTGTTTGAACATGTATGTTATGTAGTGTGAAATTTGATGGGAGTGGCTCTTGTTTATTAATCTGCGAATAGCTGGGCGATTTTTTGTTGAAAAATCTTTGCTAGTGTGTGTGGTTGTATTGTTTGGTGATTGTGTGTGGCCGAGTTTCTACTCGACCATATTACGTTTCTATACTCCGCCAGTGCAACAAGAAGTTTAGTGTGTTTGTCTTTTGTGGCTGTGGGTATTGTATTTAAAAAAAATGGCCTTATAAGCGTCAGTTTTCTTGTTTGTGTGTGTTTCTATTAATTGTTGCAGTGCAATCTTAGTGGCTGTGATTGCTGGGCATTCATAGAAGAGATGATCCTCTGTTTCCTGAATATTTTGTCTACATAATTTGCATGGGGCTATTTGCTTGAATGTTTGTGCGGCTCTCTCAGTTGTCGGGGTCATATTATAAATTAGCCTGTATGTTATTTCTTTGGATTTTGATGTGATATGTTTGTTGTGTAAGTTAGTGAAGGTGCAACTGTAGTCTTTCATGTGATATTTGTATCCTCTTTTGATTCTCAGGTGTAGTGGTGGGGCTTGTTGTTGTACTAAATATGTGTATATCTGCTTGGTTGTCTGTTGTATTAAGTGTTCATTACCTTGAATTGCTTGCATACATGTTCTGTAGAAGTGCGGTAGTGTGCCGTAATAGTGCGGTGTTGTTTTGTCTATTTTCTTAATTCTGTGTAATCTAATTGCAATATAGTATAATGCTAGCGAGTGTTGATCTGGATGATTGATGATGCGTCGTATGTGGTTGATTCTTAATGCTTGTATTTTTGTGTTAAGGTCCTGTAGTGAAATTTCCCCTCTAGTCTTCTCTTGTATTAAAGTCTTGTGCTTTATACTGTGGATTGTGTTTTTAAAGATGAATTTCCTGATGTGTTTGTTTATGTCTGTGATTGTTTGTTTTGGTGGGTCTAACACTGTGGCTAAATATAGTATTTTAGGAAAGATGAAGGTGTTAACAATAGTGCTTCGTATAAAAATTGTTGATGTCTTGTATTTGAACCTATGTAGTATGTCTATAATTTGTTTTGTCAGTGATTGCCATGTTCCTGTGTGTGTTTTTCTGGGATTGGATGGAAAAGTGATCCCATAAATCTTCATGTTATCTGTGACTGTTAGATCCGGGGGGAAATCTGCTTTATTCTTCCACTTCCCCAGACCCATTATTTTAGACTTCTGTATGTTTATTTTGGCCCCACTTCCTTCACCAAACTGTCTGAAGGTGTGAAGTATGTTCGTTATGGAAGTGTTGGTTGTAGGGAAGAAAACGGTGTCATCTGCATAAGCAATTAATTTCCGCTCTCCAGACCGGAAATAAATGTACCTTTAATGTTAGTGTCCTGTCTAATTGCTTCTAAGAGTGGTTCTAGTGTGAGTACATATAGGACTGGTGATAGTGGACACCCTTGTCTGACAGATCTATTGATTCTGAAACTGCCAGTGAGTGAATGATTCACCAGTACCTTACTTTCAGGATTTTTATACAATGTTTCTATCCACTGTCTATAGTACTGTCCTATGTTGCAGTGTGCTAGTGTTTTGTGTAAGTATGAGTGTGAGATTCTGTCAAAGGCCTTCTCCTGGTCTAAAGATAAGAGAGAGGATTGACAGTCTTTCTGGTGGGTGTATGTAATGAAATCCCTAATGAAGTGTGTATGTTGGTGTATGTTTCTGTGTTGAATACTGCACTGTTGGTCTGTGTCCTGTTATTTTCCCGAGAGGAGGTTGGAATCAACAAGCACATCTTTAAACTTATTATCTGTTGGGATTATTGACTGACTTTGGTCTACACTCCTCTCTTCTGTCTTCCCTTCCATATATCTATTTCTTTCACTCTCTCTGTTATTCTCTCAACACATACTCAGACAACAGTTCCTTTCAACAATAAATAAAAGATTTATTAATAAAAACTATGTCTGGTGTATGTATGGATATGTCTATGTAGTTGGTATGTTCTTCTAGTGTGGCTGCCCGATAAGATGTTGATAGATAGTCTCCGTGTCTTCTCTCGTCTCTTCTCTCGGCTAAAGTACAGGACATTACATAGATACAACGGAACGATCTCACCCTGACTGCTCCTTCGGCTTGAGTCTGTAGATATATCCATTTTTTGTAAGGAAAAATGTTCACCACTGTATCAATGTACTTAAACCGATCACGACATGCTGTCAGCTTAAACTGAATGTTATTTGCTTATTTTATAGCGTTCCTAATTCCCTCCTGGAAAACACATCGAGTTTCTAGTATTTCCTAGTTTCTTTCCTGTAAAAGTTCTACACTTGATAGTTCTTAATTGGTATAGACACTTGGTATGCACCTTGCAACTCTTCGATACTGAGTCATTTGAGTCTTTCTATTATGTTATAGGATCTCTATTTTCCGTTCTCTGTCCTCTTTACTTTTTACGATGACACTTCTTTTCTTTCCTTTCTTATGCACAAGTGTCGTGCTTTGTTACTTTAAAGTGCTTTCTTGTGGGTTATCAACACTGAGTGATCTTGACCACAGCCATCTGTGTTATATCTTAGTTGATAAGTCTCGCACTGGTATGGGAACCTGTGTGATATACATTTAATAATGAGATCTGTGTCTGCTTCCTCTTCTCTCCTATGTGAGTGTCTTTTCCTCCAGCCGAAATGAAAAGGCTTCCGAAAAAACCCACTCTGACATAGGATAGAAGATTCACCTAACGTCTATACTATTCCTACTAATAGAAAGCAATGTTAAATGCACTTCACGCACATCTATATTCCTATGCTAAAACTATACTCTAATATATTAATACCTTATTTAGGCATCTATGTTCCTGGAATCGAAAAACACTTAGCGAATAACACACTACTATCCCCTCTTTCCATCATTAGGGACGTGTATTTCTATTCCCACTCAGGAACATATCTCCTTCAGTTCAGTTTGGAACACACACTAAACTTACACAAAGAAGTGGACACTCTTTATAGGTCATTTTTGCCGCATAGTACTTGACCTTGCTTGACACCTCAAGTCCATACTTCATTATCACCGTTAGTGGAAAATTACAGATCTGAAACTTTTCCGTTATTCATACATCCAGACCGCAATATGCTGTCCAATAAGGCTGTCTGCCTTTGTCGCAAACCAAGTTTTCCACGCGACAGTTTACCTGTGCTGTTGGCGGCCCCTTCTGGGTCTTGACCTATAAACACATGCGCCTGGTCACTCCGTTGTTGGTTACCCTTACTGCTTCGTTTGTTAACCCTTCTTCTACCTGGTTAGTCGGTATATACAGTCGTCTATCTGGGAATCATTAACTCTCAGTATTCCACGACATAGGCCCCCTCTTAAGAGATTAGACCGCGTCGAATCTTTCTCACTGTAGGTTTGATTCCCATGATCCACAACCCTAGTCTTCTTCCTCCGGAGCTGGATGTCTGGATAAGAAATCTGCTCCTACATTCTCCTTTCCAGGGATGTATTCCACTGTGAAGTCCAGTTGTAGCAACAACGTCCATCACATCCATCGTGCGTTGAGCTTCTGCGAAGTAGCTATGACCATCACGTGTTGGTGAGATGATTGGATCCTCCCATGGCTCACCTCATTATCCAGTAGGCGCTCTAATTGACACCCTACTATACTACTCACGACTGAAACTAGTGTTGGCTCCTCGCTCCTGTACGTCCGGTCGACCTACTTTCGACTTGCGTCAGCGACGGCTCACAATACAGACGGATTGTCCCATCCTGATTGTAACACTGCTTCCATGTCCTATTGGTTTTCCCCGGCTTTGCCTCTGGGGATGTTCCACCTCGTCCTCGATGGACCGAGTCGTCTTTCCCAAATCTCCTGGACTTTTGCTTCCAGGACCATCTTGGGCGATATTGTATCTGGTCAGCCAATCTTTGGTTGGAGTCCTGGGTAATTCTCGCTTTTCCCGACGTTACCCACCCCTTCTGAACTTGATTACCGGTGAAACTTTCACTCTTGTCCTTTCCCTGACTTGTGATTTCCCTCCTCCTGTCGTTGGGTAAATCTGACCTATCACGTACTGTCCCATAGGCCCTCCTATGTTGTACTGGCGATCTCTGGTCTTCGTCTGGACTGGTAACCGTTGTCCTAATGGCTGCCATCACCATAAAGTGCAAAGCTTTGCTCCCGGATCTCTCTTCATATTGCCTAATGAGATGTCTAGGGAGATTTTTCTTCTCTTCCCCGATCCGTATTTTGTAGATGTTCTTGGACACCACCTTTTCCACAGTATAAGGTCCTTTCCATCCTACTTGGAGTATGTTGGTCTCTGCTGGACTCCACACTTCCACTTTGTCTTCCACTTTAAGAGCTAGTTTCCTCTTAATTCGCTTGTTGGATGGTGCTTTCTGGCACTCCGAACAAGACTTCAACCACCGGAGTACATCTCCGGTCGCCATTCCTGGCCAGCAATAATGGCCGGAAATTTGCTGCAAGGTCTCTCTGACACCCATATGTCGATTCTCGCCTATGATGTGTCCACTCTGAAGAATGTGAGGACGGTGGGTCTCTGGAACCACCCACTGCTCGTGCAGGTTATCTCCCCTCCCAGCTCTCCGATAGAGTAGTTGATTCTTCAGAAAGTACTGTCCCCGTTCTGGTGGCTCAGCACTTCTTTGCAGCTTCCTGTAGCAAGGATGCAACGTAGTATCCTGCCTCTGGGCAGTATGCAATTCTCCTATCCCTGAGTTGTCGCATAGTGTCTCTGCCTCTTTTTCCTTCCTTGAGATCCACTGACTACTGTTCCCTTTTGGGCTGGCTGTTTGGGCATCCCCAAAAAGACATATTTCGTACCAATGATCATGGGAAATAAGGAGTCAGATAATACAGCAGCTGGAATAATGCCCGTGACGTACCTGGATTTAATCTCCACCTTGGCGATTGGCAGCGTCATGGTAACAGCACTCCTCATTGCCGGCTGTATCTCTATGGTCTCCCCTGTAAGTTGGTCTGGGCTTACCAAGCTGGCGTCCACCACCGCCTTCCCCATCCAAACCGGTATCGTAGAGACAAGCAACCTGCTGGCCATTGACTTCAATCAGTTCAACCACAGGTGGTCTCTCTTGGTCCTGAGTGTCTTTCATCTCCTTGACCGTTTCCTTGCCTTCCTCTTTTAATTCCTCGAGGTTGGTTATGCAATTGACGTCGTTTGCCTTGCATCTGCAGTCCACAGTATTATGTGTTATCGACTGGCAGTGTGTGCACCCTGTTCCCTTCCTAGGTTTCCGTGTGTCCTTTTTTTTCCTTTCTCCTTCGCCGACCTCAGCCTTGTCTGTGATCACCGATGTAAGAATCACTTTGCATGCTGCGAAGTAAGAACTTTTAGGTTTCGATCTGCAGTCTTTGGTGTTGTGAGAGGCCGCCTTGCAAAATGAACACCACTTCTCAGACCACTGTCGTTTCGCTTGAGAATTCGAGGTGCTCTGGTTTCCTACCTTCACCTTCTCTGAACTCTCCTCTGTGTGCTTTATATAAGGTTCCACTTTTTCTCCTTCCCAGTTTTTAGGTTTCTTTTTCTCTGGTTTCTCCTGACCTTTGGTTTGTGTACTTAGTTCCTCAGTTTCACCATGTACTTCCACGAACCTTTCCGCCAGTTTAGTCACAGCCTCAATCCGTTCCGCCCCTTGTTCTCCCAAGAAGGTTCTGAGAGGTTTCGACATTTGCTTTCGCATCTGGTCGACCACCATCATCTCTTCGAGACTCTCATAATCCCTCTTGAATTCTGCCAAGTCCATCCATTTCTGGAGATAGGATTTCAGCCTTAGACTGTAGGCGGCGAATAGTTCTCCCGGCTCTCGTCTAGACGATCTAAACTTCTTCCTATACGTTTGTGCTGTGACTTCATAATGTTTCATCAAAGCGGCTTTTAATTCCTCGTACTGATTTTCCTGTCCTGGTGGTAGGCGTGTGTATACCTCGTACCCTGAACCACGTAAAGCCTGGGATAATTTAAGAGCCCATCTGGTTCTCTCCAGTCCCATAGCGACTGCCATAGCCTCGAACCGATCCAAAAACTGGTATATCTTCTCTTTACTTTCATCAAAGACCGCCAAGGGAAACTTCATGGCATGGTAACCCTGTCCAATCATGTGGGTTGCCCCAGGTGAAGATGAACTTCCTTCTGCTGCATCTATTTCACCCTTAGTTTGTGTCTTGAGTTCTAACTCTTTCAAGCGGTATTCATGTTCCATTTCTTGTCTCCTGGCAGTCTGTTCCATTTCCAGTTTCTTGGTCTCCTGGTCCATTTTCTTGGCCTCTTGTTCCATTTCCAGTCGCTTGGTCTCCTGGTCCCTGTCCAGTCGCTTGGCCTCCTGTTCCATTTCTAGTCGCTTGGTCTCCACCTCTATTCTTCTCACTTCCAACTCGGCCTTTCGCTCTTCTCGTTCCGCTTGACGAATCTCTCGCTCTCTTTCCTGTATGTAATCAGTTAAGTCTGAACCAGCCAACCCAATTTCCTCTCCGTTTGCCCTCAGTTCGGCTGTAGTTAGTTTGGGAGTGGCCATAGTTAAAGCAGGTAAGTTAGCACGTTGAGTAAAGACACCTCAAGGCAGTAAAGAAGTACTCACTATAAGCTTATATTCTACCTAGAACCTATATCATTTATCTATGTCTATTAAATATTATTAATCTACAACACCACACAGTACATCACAACCACTCTCTCATCCACAAGAGGAGATATAGGATAAAGACTTATGTAGACGTGTGACCGTGTGACTAGGTATGTAATGTGTCTTACCACCTATCCACATTCACTCTGTCTGGAACTTTCTCACTGTAAAATCACCAGCATTAATGAAATGTTTCTACCATAAATGTAATGGCACCATATATCCAATGGACGTCCTTCCATTAAAAGTCATCAATATATACTTCTATTTATTCCAATCATTATGTCCCAACCTGCAGGTACTCCGCTATGCCTGTGCCAATATGCAGGTACCCCTCTATGCATATGCCATGTTATGCTTTCAGGTCATATGGGTATAATGTATGTACGTATCCCGCTCGCTCCACCAATTAAGTCCTGTTATTTTCCCGAGAGGAGGTTGGAATCAACAAGCACATCTTTAAACTTATTATCTGTTGGGATTATTGACTGACTTTGGTCTACACTCCTCTCTTCTGTCTTCCCTTCCATATATCTATTTCTTTCACTCTCTCTGTTATTCTCTCAACACATACTCAGACAACAGTTCCTTTCAACAATAAATAAAAGATTTATTAATAAAAACTATGTCTGGTGTATGTATGGATATGTCTATGTAGTTGGTATGTTCTTCTAGTGTGGCTGCCCGATAAGATGTTGATAGATAGTCTCCGTGTCTTCTCTCGTCTCTTCTCTCGGCTAAAGTACAGGACATTACATAGATACAACGGAACGATCTCACCCTGACTGCTCCTTCGGCTTGAGTCTGTAGATATATCCATTTTTTGTAAGGAAAAATGTTCACCACTGTATCAATGTACTTAAACCGATCACGACATGCTGTCAGCTTAAACTGAATGTTATTTGCTTATTTTATAGCGTTCCTAATTCCCTCCTGGAAAACACATCGAGTTTCTAGTATTTCCTAGTTTCTTTCCTGTAAAAGTTCTACACTTGATAGTTCTTAATTGGTATAGACACTTGGTATGCACCTTGCAACTCTTCGATACTGAGTCATTTGAGTCTTTCTATTATGTTATAGGATCTCTATTTTCCGTTCTCTGTCCTCTTTACTTTTTACGATGACACTTCTTTTCTTTCCTTTCTTATGCACAAGTGTCGTGCTTTGTTACTTTAAAGTGCTTTCTTGTGGGTTATCAACACTGAGTGATCTTGACCACAGCCATCTGTGTTATATCTTAGTTGATAAGTCTCGCACTGGTATGGGAACCTGTGTGATATACATTTAATAATGAGATCTGTGTCTGCTTCCTCTTCTCTCCTATGTGAGTGTCTTTTCCTCCAGCCGAAATGAAAAGGCTTCCGAAAAAACCCACTCTGACATAGGATAGAAGATTCACCTAACGTCTATACTATTCCTACTAATAGAAAGCAATGTTAAATGCACTTCACGCACATCTATATTCCTATGCTAAAACTATACTCTAATATATTAATACCTTATTTAGGCATCTATGTTCCTGGAATCGAAAAACATTTAGCGAATAACACACTACTATCCCCTCTTTCCATCATTAGGGACGTGTATTTCTATTCCCACTCAGGAACATATCTCCTTCAGTTCAGTTTGGAACACACACTAAACTTACACAAAGAAGTGGACACTCTTTATAGGTCATTTTTGCCGCATAGTCCTTGACCTTGCTTGACACCTCAAGTCCATACTTCATTATCACCGTTAGTGGAAAATTACAGATCTGAAACTTTTCCGTTATTCATACATCCAGACCGCAATATGCTGTCCAATAAGGCTGTCTGCCTTTGTCGCAAACCAATTTTTCCACGCGACAGTTTACCTGTGCTGTTGGCGGCCCCTTCTGGGTCTTGACCTATAAACACATGCGCCTGGTCACTCCGTTGTTGGTTACCCTTATTGCTTCGTTTGTTAACCCTTCTTCTACCTGGTTAGTCGGTGTATACAGTCGTCTATCTGGGAATCATTAACTCTCAGTATTCCACGACATAGGCCCCCTCTTAAGAGATTAGACCGCGTCGAATCTTTCTCACTGTAGGTTTGATTCCCATGATCCACAACCCTAGTCTTCTTCCTCCGGAGCTGGATGTCTGGATAAGAAATCTGCTCCTACATTCTCCTTTCCAGGGATGTATTCCACTGTGAAGTCCAGTTGTAGCAACAACGTCCATCACATCCATCGTGCGTTGAGCTTCTGCGAAGTAGCTATGACCATCACGTGTTGGTGAGATGATTGGATCCTCCCATGGCTCACCTCATTATCCAGTAGGCGCTCTAATTGACACCCTACTATACTACTCACGACTGAAACTAGTGTTGGCTCCTCGCTCCTGTACGTCCGGTCGACCTACTTTCGACTTGCGTCAGCGACGGCTCACAATACAGACGGATTGTCCCATCCTGATTGTAACACTGCTTCCATGTCCTATTGGTTTTCCCCGGCTTTGCCTCTGGGGATGTTCCACCTCGTCCTCGATGGACCGAGTCGTCTTTCCCAAATCTCCTGGACTTTTGCTTCCAGGACCATCTTGGGCGATATTGTATCTGGTCAGCCAATCTTTGGTTGGAGTCCTGGGTAATTCTCGCTTTTCCCGAAGTTACCCACCCCTTCTGAACTTGATTACCGGTGAAACTTTCACTCTTGTCCTTTCCCTGACTTGTGATTTCCCTCCTCCTGTCGTTGGGTAAATCTGACCTATCACGTACTGTCCCATAGGCCCTCCTATGTTGTACTGGCGATCTCTGGTCTTCGTCTGGACTGGTAACCGTTGTCCTAATGGCTGCCATCACCATAAAGTGCAAAGCTTTGCTCCCGGATCTCTCTTCATATTGCCTAATGAGATGTCTAGGGAGATTTTTCTTCTCTTCCCCGATCCGTATTTTGTAGATGTTCTTGGACACCACCTTTTCCACAGTATAAGGTCCTTTCCATCCTACTTGGAGTATGTTGGTCTCTGCTGGACTCCACACTTCCACTTTGTCTTCCACTTTAAGAGCTAGTTTCCTCTTAATTCGCTTGTTGGGTGGTGCTTTCTGGCTCTCCGAACAAGACTTCAACCACCGGAGTACATCTCCGGTCGCCATTCCTGGCCAGCAATAATGGCCGGAAATTTGCTGCAAGGTTTCTCTGACACCCATATGTCGATTCTCGCCTATGATGTGTCCACTCTGAAGAATGTGAGAACGGTGGGTCTCTGGAACCACCCACTGCTCGTGCAGGTTATCTCCCCTCCCAGCTCTCCGATAGAGTAGTTGATTCTTCAGAAAGTACTGTCCCCGTTCTGGTGGCTCAGCACTTTTTTGCAGCTTCCTGTAGCAAGGATGCAACGTAGTATCCTGCCTCTGGGCAGTATGCAATTCTCCTATCCCTGAGTTGTCGCATAGTGTCTCTGCCTCTTTTTCCTTTCCTTGAGATCCACTGACTACTGTTCCCTTTTGGGCTGGCTGTTTGGGCATCCCCAAAAAGACATATTTCGTACCAATGATCATGGGAAATAAGGAGTCAGATAATACAGCAGCTGGAATAATGCCCGTGACGTACCTGGATTTAATCTCCACCTTGGCGATTGGCAGCGTCATGGTAACAGCACTCCTCATTGCCGGCTGTATCTCTATGGTCTCCCCTGTAAGTTGGTCTGGGCTTACCAAGCTGGCGTCCACCACCGCCTCCCCATCCAAACCGGTATCGTAGAGACAAGCAACCTGCTGGCCATTGACTTCAATCAGTTCAACCACAGGTGGTCTCTCTTGGTCCTGAGTGTCTTTCATCTCCTTGACCGTTTCCTTGCCTTCCTCTTTTAATTCCTCGAGGTTGGTTATGCAATTGGCGTCGTTTGCCTTGCATCTGCAGTCCACAGTATTATGTGTTATCGACTGGCAGTGTGTGCACCCTGTTCCCTTCCTAGGTTTCCGTGTGTCCTTTTTTTTCCTTTCTCCTTCGCCGACCTCAGCCTTGTCTGTGATCACCGATGTAAGAATCACTTTGCATGCTGCGAAGTAAGAACTTTTAGGTTTCGATCTGCAGTCTTTGGTGTTGTGAGAGGCCGCCTTGCAAAATGAACACCACTTCTCAGACAACTGTCGTTTCGCTTGAGAATTCGAGGTGCTCTGGTTTCCTACCTTCACCTTCTCTGAACTCTCCTCTGTGTGCTTTATATAAGGTTCCACTTTTTCTCCTTCCCAGTTTTTAGGTTTCTTTTTCTCTGGTTTCTCCTGACCTTTGGTTTGTGTACTTAGTTCCTCAGTTTCACCATGTACTTCCACGAACCTTTCCGCCAGTTTAGTCACAGCCTCAATCCGTTCCGCCCCTTGTTCTCCCAAGAAGGTTCTGAGAGGTTTCGACATTTGCTTTCGCATCTGGTCGACCACCATCATCTCTTCGAGACTCTCATAATCCCTCTTGAATTCTGCCAAGTCCATCCATTTCTGGAGATAGGATTTCAGCCTTAGACTGTAGGCGGCGAATAGTTCTCCCTGCTCTCGTCTAGACGATCTAAACTTCTTCCTATACGTTTGTGCTGTGACTTCATAATGTTTCATCAAAGCGGCTTTTAATTCCTCGTACTGATTTTCCTGTCCTGGTGGTAGGCGTGTGTATACCTCGTACCCTGAACCACGTAAAGCCTGGGATAATTTAAGAGCCCATCTGGTTCTCTTCAGTCCCATAGCGACTGCCATAGCCTCGAACCGATCCAAAAACTGGTATATCTTCTCTTTACTTTCATCAAAGACCGCCAAGGGAAACTTCATGGCATGGTAACCCTGTCCAATCATGTGGGTTGCCCCAGGTGAAGATGAACTTCCTTCTGCTGCATCTATTTCACCCTTAGTTTGTGTCTTGAGTTCTAACTCTTTCAAGCGGTATTCATGTTCCATTTCTTGTCTCCTGGCAGTCTGTTCCATTTCCAGTTTCTTGGTCTCCTGGTCCATTTTCTTGGCCTCTTGTTCCATTTCCAGTCGCTTGGTCTCCTGGTCCCTGTCCAGTCGCTTGGCCTCCTGTTCCATTTCTAGTCGCTTGGTCTCCACCTCTATTCTTCTCACTTCCAACTCGGCCTTTCGCTCTTCTCGTTCCGCTTGACGAATCTCTCGCTCTCTTTCCTGTATGTAATCAGTTAAGTCTGAACCAGCCAACCCAATTTCCTCTCCGTTTGCCCTCAGTTCGGCTGTAGTTAGTTTGGGAGTGGCCATAGTTAAAGCAGGTAAGTTAGCACGTTGAGTAAAGACACCTCAAGGCAGTAAAGAAGTACTCACTATAAGCTTATATTCTACCTAGAACCTATATCATTTATCTATGTCTATTAAATATTATTAATCTACAACACCACACAGTACATCACAACCACTCTCTCATCCACAAGAGGAGATATAGGATAAAGACTTATGTAGACGTGTGACCGTGTGACTAGGTATGTAATGTGTCTTACCACCTATCCACATTCACTCTGTCTGGAACTTTCTCACTGTAAAGTCACCAGCATTAATGAAATGTTTCTACCATAAATGTAATGGCACCATATATCCAATGGACGTCCTTCCATTAAAAGTCATCAATATATACTTCTATTTATTCCAATCATTATGTCCCAACCTGCAGGTACTCCGCTATGCCTGTGCCAATATGCAGGTACCCCTCTATGCATATGCCATGTTATGCTTTCAGGTCATATGGGTATAATGTATGTACGTATCCCGCTCGCTCCACCAATTAAGTCCTGTTATTTTCCCGAGAGGAGGTTGGAATCAACAAGCACATCTTTAAACTTATTATCTGTTGGGATTATTGACTGACTTTGGTCTACACTCCTCTCTTCTGTCTTCCCTTCCATATATCTATTTCTTTCACTCTCTCTGTTATTCTCTCAACACATACTCAGACAACAGTTCCTTTCAACAATAAATAAAAGATTTATTAATAAAAACTATGTCTGGTGTATGTATGGATATGTCTATGTAGTTGGTATGTTCTTCTAGTGTGGCTGCCCGATAAGATGTTGATAGATAGTCTCCGTGTCTTCTCTCGTCTCTTCTCTCGGCTAAAGTACAGGACATTACATAGATACAACGGAACGATCTCACCCTGACTGCTCCTTCGGCTTGAGTCTGTAGATATATCCATTTTTTGTAAGGAAAAATGTTCACCACTGTATCAATGTACTTAAACCGATCACGACATGCTGTCAGCTTAAACTGAATGTTATTTGCTTATTTTATAGCGTTCCTAATTCCCTCCTGGAAAACACATCGAGTTTCTAGTATTTCCTAGTTTCTTTCCTGTAAAAGTTCTACACTTGATAGTTCTTAATTGGTATAGACACTTGGTATGCACCTTGCAACTCTTCGATACTGAGTCATTTGAGTCTTTCTATTATGTTATAGGATCTCTATTTTCCGTTCTCTGTCCTCTTTACTTTTTACGATGACACTTCTTTTCTTTCCTTTCTTATGCACAAGTGTCGTGCTTTGTTACTTTAAAGTGCTTTCTTGTGGGTTATCAACACTGAGTGATCTTGACCACAGCCATCTGTGTTATATCTTAGTTGATAAGTCTCGCACTGGTATGGGAACCTGTCTGATATACATTTCATAATGAGATCTGTGTCTGCTTCCTCTTCTCTCCTATGTGAGTGTCTTTTCCTCCAGCCGAAATGAAAAGGCTTCCGAAAAAACCCACTCTGACATAGGATAGAAGATTCACCTAACGTCTATACTATTCCTACTAATAGAAAGCAATGTTAAATGCACTTCACGCACATCTATATTCCTATGCTAAAACTATACTCTAATATATTAATACCTTATTTAGGCATCTATGTTCCTGGAATCGAAAAAACACTTAGCGAATAACACACTACTATCCCCTCTTTCCATCATTAGGGACGTGTATTTCTATTCCCACTCAGGAACATATCTCCTTCAGTTCAGTTTGGAACACACACTAAACTTACACAAAGAAGTGGACACTCTTTATAGGTCATTTTTGCCGCATAGTCCTTGACCTTGCTTGACACCTCAAGTCCATACTTCATTATCACCGTTAGTGGAAAATTACAGATCTGAAACTTTTCCGTTATTCATACATCCAGACCGCAATATGCTGTCCAATAAGGCTGTCTGCCTTTGTCGCAAACCAAGTTTTCCACGCGACAGTTTACCTGTGCTGTTGGCGGCCCCTTCTGGGTCTTGACCTATAAACACATGCGCCTGATCACTCCGTTGTTGGTTACCCTTACTGCTTCGTTTGTTAACCCTTCTTCTACCTGGTTAGTCGGTGTATACAGTCGTCTATCTGGGAATCATTAACTCTCAGTATTCCACGACATAGGCCCCCTCTTAAGAGATTAGACCGCGTCGAATCTTTCTCACTGTAGGTTTGATTCCCATGATCCACAACCCTAGTCTTCTTCCTCCGGAGCTGGATGTCTGGATAAGAAATCTGCTCCTACATTCTCCTTTCCAGGGATGTATTCCACTGTGAAGTCCAGTTGTAGCAACAACGTCCATCACATCCATCGTGCGTTGAGCTTCTGCGAAGTAGCTATGACCATCACGTGTTGATGAGATGATTGGATCCTCCCATGGCTCACCTCATTATCCAGTAGGCGCTCTAATTGACACCCTACTATACTACTCACGACTGAAACTAGTGTTGGCTCCTCGCTCCTGTACGTCCGGTCGACCTACTTTCGACTTGCGTCAGCGACGGCTCACAATACAGACGGATTGTCCCATCCTGATTGTAACACTGCTTCCATGTCCTATTGGTTTTCCCCGGCTTTGCCTCTGGGGATGTTCCACCTCGTCCTCGATGGACCGAGTCGTCTTTCCCAAATCTCCTGGACTTTTGCTTCCAGGACCATCTTGGGCGATATTGTATCTGGTCAGCCAATCTTTGGTTGGAGTTCTGGGTAATTCTCGCTTTTCCCGACGTTACCCACCCCTTCTGAACTTGATTACCGGTGAAACTTTCACTCTTGTCCTTTCCCTGACTTGTGATTTCCCTCCTCCTGTCGTTGGGTAAATCTGACCTATCACGTACTGTCCCATAGGCCCTCCTATGTTGTACTGGCGATCTCTGGTCTTCGTCTGGACTGGTAACCTTTGTCCTAATGGCTGCCATCACCATAAAGTGCGAAGCTTTGCTCCCAGATCTCTCTTCATATTGCCTAATGAGATGTCTAGGGAGATTTTTCTTCTCTTCCCCGATCCGTATTTTGTAGATGTTCTTGGACACCACCTTTTCCACAGGATAAGGTCCTTTCCATCCTACTTGGAGTATGTTGGTCTCTGCTGGACTCCACACTTTCCACTTTGTCTTCCACTTTAAGAGCTAGTTTCCTCTTAATTCGCTTGTTGGATGGTGCTTTCTGGCACTCCGAACAAGACTTCAACCACCGGCGTACATCTCCGGTCGTCATTCCTGGCCAGCAATAATGGCCGGAAATTTGCTGCAAGGTCTCTCTGACACCCATATGTCGATTCTCGCCTATGATGTGTCCACTCTGAAGAATGTGAGGACGGTGGGTCTCTGGAACCACCCACTGCTCGTGCAGGTTATCTCCCCTCCCAGCTCTCCGATAGAGTAGTTGATTCTTCAGAAAGTACTGTCCCCGTTCTGGTGGCTCAGCACTTCTTTGCAGCTTCCTGTAGCAAGGATGCAACGTAGTATCCTGCCTCTGGGCAGTATGCAATTCTCCTATCCCTGAGTTGTCGCATAGTGTCTCTGCCTCTTTTTCCTTCCCTTGAGATCCACTGACTACTGTTCCCTTTTGGGCTGGCTGTTTGGGCATCCCCAAAAAGACATATTTCGTACCAATGATCATGGGAAATAAAGAGTCAGATAATACAGCAGCTGGAATAATGCCCGTGACGTACCTGGATTTAATCTCCACCTTGGCGATTGGCAGCGTCATGGTAACAGCACTCCTCATTGCCGGCTGTATCTCTATGGTCTCCCCTGTAAGTTGGTCTGGGCTTACCAAGCTGGCGTCCACCACCGCTTCCCCATCCAAACCGGTATCGTAGAGACAAGCAACCTGCTGGCCATTGACTTCAATCAGTTCAACCACAGGTGGTCTCTCTTGGTCCTGAGTGTCTTTCATCTCCTTGACCGTTTCCTTGCCTTCCTCTTTTAATTCCTCGAGGTTGGTTATGCAATTGACGTCGTTTGCCTTGCATCTGCAGTCCACAGTATTATGTGTTATCGACTGGCAGTGTGTGCACCCTGTTCCCTTCCTAGGTTTCCGTGTGTCCTTTTTTTTCCTTTCTCCTTCGCCGACCTCAGCCTTGTCTGTGATCACCGATGTAGGAATCACTTTGCATGCTGCGAAGTAAGAACTTTTAGGTTTCGATCTGCAGTCTTTGGTGTTGTGAGAGGCCGCCTTGCAAAATGAACACCACTTCTCAGACCACTGTCGTTTCGCTTGAGAATTCGAGGTGCTCTGGTTTCCTACCTTCACCTTCTCTGAACTCTCCTCTGTGTGCTTTATATAAGGTTCCACTTTTTCTCCTTCCCAGTTTTTAGGTTTCTTTTTCTCTGGTTTCTCCTGACCTTTGGTTTGTGTACTTAGTTCCTCAGTTTCACCATGTACTTCCACGAACCTTTCCGCCAGTTTAGTCACAGCCTCAATCCGTTCCGCCCCTTGTTCTCCCAAGAAGGTTCTGAGAGGTTTCGACATTTGCTTTCGCATCTGGTCGACCACCATCATCTCTTCGAGACTCTCATAATCCCTCTTGAATTCTGCCAAGTCCATCCATTTCTGGAGATAGGATTTCAGCCTTAGACTGTAGGCGGCGAATAGTTCTCCCTGCTCTCGTCTAGACGATCTAAACTTCTTCCTATACGTTTGTGCTGTGACTTCATAATGTTTCATCAAAGCGGCTTTTAATTCCTCGTACTGATTTTCCTGTCCTGGTGGTAATCGTGTGTATACCTCGTACCCTGAACCACGTAAAGCCTGGGATAATTTAAGAGCCCATCTGGTTCTCTCCAGTCCCATAGCGACTGCCATAGCCTCGAACCGATCCAAAAACTGGTATATCTTCTCTTTACTTTCATCAAAGACCGCCAAGGGAAACTTCATGGCATGGTAACCCTGTCCAATCATGTGGGTTGCCCCAGGTGAAGATGAACTTCCTTCTGCTGCATCTATTTCACCCTTAGTTTGTGTCTTGAGTTCTAACTCTTTCAAGCGGTATTCATGTTCCATTTCTTGTCTCCTGGCAGTCTGTTCCATTTCCAGTTTCTTGGTCTCCTGGTCCATTTTCTTGGCCTCTTGTTCCATTTCCAGTCGCTTGGTCTCCTGGTCCCTGTCCAGTCGCTTGGCCTCCTGTTCCATTTCTAGTCGCTTGGTCTCCACCTCTATTCTTCTCACTTCCAACTCGGCCTTTCGCTCTTCTCGTTCCGCTTGACGAATCTCTCGCTCTCTTTCCTGTATGTAATCAGTTAAGCCTGAACCAGCCAACCCAATTTCCTCTCCGTTTGCCCTCAGTTCGGCTGTAGTTAGTTTGGGAGTGGCCATAGTTAAAGCAGGTAAGTTAGCACGTTGAGTAAAGACACCTCAAGGCAGTAAAGAAGTACTCACTATAAGCTTATATTCTACCTAGAACCTATATCATTTATCTATGTCTATTAAATATTATTAATCTACAACACCACACAGTACATCACAACCACTCTCTCATCCACAAGAGGAGATATAGGATAAAGACTTATGTAGACGTGTGACCGTGTGACTAGGTATGTAATGTGTCTTACCACCTATCCACATTCACTCTGTCTGGAACTTTCTCACTGTAAAGTCACCAGCATTAATGAAATGTTTCTACCATAAATGTAATGGCACCATATATCCAATGGACGTCCTTCCATTAAAAGTCATCAATATATACTTCTATTTATTCCAATCAGTATGTCCCAACCTGCAGGTACTCCGCTATGCCTGTGCCAATATGCAGGTACCCCTCTATGCATATGCCATGTTATGCTTTCAGGTCATATGGGTATAATGTATGTACGTATCCCGCTCGCTCCACCAATTAAGTCCTGTTATTTTCCCGAGAGGAGGTTGGAATCAACAAGCACATCTTTAAACTTATTATCTGTTGGGATTATTGACTGACTTTGGTCTACACTCCTCTCTTCTGTCTTCCCTTCCATATATCTATTTCTTTCACTCTCTCTGTTATTCTCTCAACACATACTCAGACAACAGTTCCTTTCAACAATAAATAAAAGATTTATTAATAAAAACTATGTCTGGTGTATGTATGGATATGTCTATGTAGTTGGTATGTTCTTCTAGTGTGGCTGCCCGATAAGATGTTGATAGATAGTCTCCGTGTCTTCTCTCGTCTCTTCTCTCGGCTAAAGTACAGGACATTACATAGATACAACGGAACGATCTCACCCTGACTGCTCCTTCGGCTTGAGTCTGTAGATATATCCATTTTTTGTAAGGAAAAATGTTCACCACTGTATCAATGTACTTAAACCGATCACGACATGCTGTCAGCTTAAACTGAATGTTATTTGCTTATTTTATAGCGTTCCTAATTCCCTCCTGGAAAACACATCGAGTTTCTAGTATTTCCTAGTTTCTTTCCTGTAAAAGTTCTACACTTGATAGTTCTTAATTGGTATAGACACTTGGTATGCACCTTGCAATTCTTCGATACTGAGTCATTTGAGTCTTTCTATTATGTTATAGGATCTCTATTTTCCGTTCTCTGTCCTCTTTACTTTTTACGATGACACTTCTTTTCTTTCCTTTCTTATGCACAAGTGTCATTTTGTTACTTTACAGTGCTTTCTTGTGGGTTATCAACACTGAGTGATCTTGACCACAGCCATCTGTGTTATATCTTAGTTGATAAGTCTCGCACTGGTATGGGAACCTGTGTGATATACATTTAATAATGAGATCTGTGTCTGCTTCCTCTTCTCTCCTATGTGAGTGTCTTTTCCTCCAGCCGAAATGAAAAGGCTTCCGAAAAAACCCACTCTGACATAGGATAGAAGATTCACCTAACGTCTATACTATTCCTACTAATAGAAAGCAATGTTAAATGCACTTCACGCACATCTATATTCCTATGCTAAAACTATACTCTAATATATTAATACCTTATTTAGGCATCTATGTTCCTGGAATCGAAAAACACTTAGCGAATGACACACTACTATCCCCTCTTTCCATCATTAGGGACGTGTATTTCTATTCCCACTCAGGAACATATCTCCTTCAGTTCAGTTTGGAACACACACTAAACTTACACAAAGAAGTGGACACTCTTTATAGGTCATTTTTGCCGCATAGTCCTTGACCTTGCTTGACACCTCAAGTCCATACTTCATTATCACCGTTAGTGGAAAATTACAGATCTGAAACTTTTCCGTTATTCATACATCCAGACCGCAATATGCTGTCCAATAAGGCTGTCTGCCTTTGTCGCAAACCAAGTTTTCCACGCGACAGTTTACCTGTGCTGTTGGCGGCCCCTTCTGGGTCTTGACCTATAAACACATGCGCCTGATCACTCCGTTGTTGGTTACCCTTACTGCTTCGTTTGTTAACCCTTCTTCTACCTGGTTAGTCGGTGTATACAGTCGTCTATTTGGGAATCATTAACTCTCAGTATTCCACGACAGTCTGGGTGGATGAGTGATGGCATGAAGTTTTTAATTTTGTTTGCAAGTGATTTTGCTAGAATTTTGTAGTCTGTGTTTAATAAGGAGATGGGTCTATAGTTTTTCAGCTGTGTTTTGTCTGTGTTGTCTTTAGGTATGAGTGTTATATATGACATGTTGCAAGTGTTTGGGAGTTCTTGTTTATGAAAAGCTTCTTGGTAGACTTTTAGAAGGAAATTGCCTAGGATAGGAAAGAAGTGTTGGTAGAATTCTACTGTGAGTCCATCTGGTCCTGGTGTTTTGTCTTTTTGCATTTGATTGAGTGCATGTGTTATGTCGGCTAATGTAAGCTCTGTGTCTAGTGTGTCTTTATATGTGTCTGACAATTTTTTTGTGTATTTTAGGAATCTATTTTGTGTTTGTGTGTTGGCGGGTTCTGCTGTATATAGGTCAGTGTAGTATTGTTGGAATGTTTCTAGTATATGTACTGTCTCTGTTTGTGTGTTTCCTTGCATGTCTGTTATTGCTCCTATTTGTCTGTTGCGTTGAATGTTTTGCTCTAATGCAAGGTGCTGTCTATTGGGACTTTCTTCTGATATGTTAGTAAGTTTAGTTCGAAGGAGTGCACCGCGGAGTGTGTGTTGCTGGTGTTGTTCTAATTGTGATTCTAGTGTGTTTAGGTGTGGTGCATTCCTGTCAGTCTGTTTTGTGAGTTGTATTGCTGTCTGTATGATATGTTCTTGTTGTAGTCTGTCTTTATGTATGATGGATGCTAACTGTTGTGTTCTACACCGTATTGTATTCTTTAGTAAATCCCAAATTTGTGTTATGTTGTCCGTGGGTGTACTATTAGTGTATGTTAGAATAAGTTGTGTCACATGTTGTAAATAACCTGTATGTTGGAGTAAGGAGTTATTGAACTTCCAATGTGATGTTCTTTTTGATGGCCTTGTGTTTGTAGTGTCTGTAGTGATATGTGTTAGTACTGCTTTGTGATCTGTGTATTGTAATGTCTCTTGTAGATGTTTTGTGTGTATTATTTGGTGTGTTGAAGGTGAGTATACTCTATCTAATCTGGCTGATCTATTGTAAGCCCTATTTATGTGTGTTGTTGCAATGTTATTAGGGTGTCTGTATCGGAAAGCGTCTATTAGATTGTGTGTGTCTAGGGTATTCTTTAGTATATCCAGTTGATGTATTCCACTTCTGTCATTTCTCCTTAATTGTGTCTTGATTCCTGCTTTGCCTGCCCCTACGATATCCAAATCTGAGAGTACAAAATTGAAATCCCCTGCAAGGATAATATTTTGCCCTCTGTATGTTTGTATAAGTAAGGTGTCTAATTCTTGGTAAAAGTTTGGTTGGTGATTGTAATTTGGTGGTGCATGTAATGTTCACTATGGTGTATGCTTGTATAGTGTTTTCTACCTGTATTATGGAGATTCGTCCATGGTTATCCGTGTGTGTTTTAATTATGTCCCACCTGTCTGATGTCTGCAGAATAGCTGTTCCTGACCCAATTTTGTGTGTGCCTAAACTAAAGCATGAATGTCTGAGGCCTAGCTGTGTGGTGATATGTTGTGCGAATGTTTTTGAACATATATTTGTTTCTTGTAGTAGTAGAAAATCTGGTTTGTGTTTGTTTATTAGTGTGATAATATGTTGTAATTTTGTACGTATACCACAAATGTTTAAAGTAATAATAACTAAATCACTAGTCATTATAATTTAAGTAAAATCAAATGAATGAGATATAATAAGTGTATAGAATCACACGCAAAATTATTATCCTTGTTGAGTACATTTAGGCGAGCAGGTCTGTAGCGTCAAAGGTTTGTGTGGGAGGATCGTCTTGTTCCTCGTTCTTATCACTTGTGTCTGTGTCTACGAAAAGAGTGTCTGGTATGCTGTATGTGTCGTCTTCGTCTTGTACTTGTGTCTCCTCTTGTTGTTCTTGTTCAGTTTCCTTTGTCTTGCCTATAGTGTTTTTGACTTTTTCTTTCTTTGGCAGTGATAAATCGTCTGTTTCTGTGTCGTCGCTGTGTTTTGACTGCGGTCTTCTGTTAGCCCATGTTCTCTTCTTTGGTTTGCTGACGACTTGAAAACCGTCAGAGTCTTCATTCCTTGGATTTATGTCTTGTGTATTAATTTCTTGTGTGTTATTTTCTTGTGTGTTGATTTGACTGTTGAAGGTTTGTGTCAGTTCAATCTCTCCCTGTGGAGAGGTTTCTCTTTCGAGCGGTGGGAAATCTTCTTGGCTTTGAACCCTTATTGTTGCTGCTATTGGTGTCGTCGAATGTCGTCGACTAGGGCATTTATTTGCCCAGTGGTTGTTTTGGCCACAAACTGGACAATCGGTCTTTCTCCCCGGCATCGTGATCAACACTCTGTGGTTATTGTTCGTTATACCGGGGGTGTAGATCCGTATGTAATGGGGAACTTCCTTTGTTGGGTTGCAGAGCGCTCCCCACTTGCCAGCCCCATTCTTTATCCTAAAGACCTCAGCCTTGTCGTCTCCTGTAATACTGTGCACCAGTTTTTTAACTCCTTGAGGAGCAATCGTGACAGGTAGCCAGTGGATGGTCAGCCTGTCCCTTTCTTTGTCTAGATGTTGTAGTGATATGTCTATCCCTAGACTTGGTAGCGAAAGTTTTTTGCCGTGTATCTTGTCATACACGGCTTTCTGAGCCTCTGCTGACAGGTGAAAGTACCACCTAGTGGGAATTTCGAACCTATGCAGGTCCACGACTCCCCCAAAGGGTACACCTCCTGGACCAGTTAGGGCACTCATAATAAGTGCGGGTGTTGCTTTAGCAGCCGCCCCGGGACCAGTTATGGAACACACTATCGTTCCGGACTGGTGGAGTAGCTGGACATCGTAGTCATTTATCGAGATCCCGACATCAGTGATATTCGAATACATATTGAAAAATGTGTTGTTTCTGGTAATAATTCCGGGGAAATATCCAGAAAATCAAAAAAAAACAACGAATATCACCACTAAATCCGGAAATAATACACAATTTCACACTGCGGATTTCACAACGTTGATTACCCCAAACAGGGAAGACCAAGTCAGACCAATCCTTTCATGGACTGAAATGGATAATAATGTCTAAATACACGACCACAGCCATCTGTGTTATCTCTTAGTTGATAAGTCCCGCACTGGTATGGAAACCTGTGTGATATACATTTAATAATGAGATCTGTGTCTGCTTCCTCTTCTCTCCTATGTGAGTGTCTTTTCCTCCAGCCGAAATGAAAAGGCTTCCGAAAAAACCCACTCTGACATAGGATAGAAGATTCACCTAACGTCTATACTATTCCTACTAATAGAAAGCAATGTTAAATGCTATTCACTCACATCTATCTTCCTATGCTTAAACTATACTCTAATATACCTTATTTAGGCATCTATGTTCCTGGAATCGAAAAAACACTTAGCGAATAACACACTACTATCCCCTCTTTCCTATCATTAGGGACGTGTATTTCTATTCCCACTCAAGAACATATCTCCTTCAGTTCAGTTTGGAACACACACTAAACTTACACAAAGAAGTGACACTCTTTATATCGTCATTTTTGCCGCATAGTCCTTGACATTGCTGGACACCTCACATCCAGACTTCATTATCATCGTTAGTGGAAAATTACAGCTCTGAACCGTTTCACATCCATACCGCAATATGCTGTCCAATAATACTCTCTGCTTTTGTCGCAAACCAATTTTTCCACTCGACAGTTTACCTGTGCGGTTAGCGGCCCCTTCGTGTCTTGACCTATAAACACATGCGCCTGGTCACTCCTTTGTTTGTTACCCTTACTGCTTCGGTTGTTAACCTTCTTCTACCTGTTAGTCGGTGTATACAGTCGTCTATCTGGGAATCATTAACTCTCAGTATTCCACGACACTCCTCTCTCTC
>JACEFZ010009098.1:53336-122124 GCA_014155875.1 Cepaea nemoralis
GTGGTGTATAGCTGTGTTTAGGTAATTATACTATGTTACTGATGTGTTAGGATATTTTTAGACTGGTTGTGACGAAACGCGTTTATCTGTCTTGGGTCGTCAAGATCCGCACTATTTTGGCGCGTCCATCGGGGACTTTCCCAGCTAAAAATAGACTGAGGGAAGCCGATGGAGGAATTGCTATCTAGAATTTCTCGAAACACCGAAATTCGAGTAACCCGTGATGCTGGTATCTCTCTAAATTCTCGTGCAGAGAGATCTAGAAACTCTAGGCGGGGAATGACGGTTTCCCGAGAAAGTATCTTTTCTCAAGAAGCACTCGCTTCTAGTGCGCATTGAGTTGGCACGAAGCGGGAAAGTGGCTAACCTCATTCACTTACTTTTTTTCGAAGAGAACAGACGCAGGGCCTGATGTGAGCCATTTTTGTGTTGCGTCTCACCTCAACCATGATTCGGCTGACTGTTATAAAAGAAGCTGAGAAGCCCTTGAACAGTTCTGAAGCTGACTGGAAATCTGGTTTTCACCATTCAGGTAGATATTTGTTTAAATCATTTAACTTTGTACGTGTGTTACACGCCATTGTTCTAAACCTCATTACCTATGCGGATGTCCTTGCATACTAATTAGCAAACCGATCGATAACGCAGGTGACAGTTAATCGTGTGTTTGTTTACGGTGTGCTCGCGAATCAGCTGTTAGAACGCCGTAATGTGATGTGGGCGATTTGGGTTCCAAATATATGTACCATATATTGCCAATCGTTGCATCTATTAGGTTGCTGTGTTAGAATAAAACATAGTTACTTGTGCCGGATGAAACTTAGATTATGTCAGTCAGTTGCTGAAGCCAGAAGAACGGTTAGAAACCAGGTAAGTTGGTAGGTGGAGATTCAGACAAAATTGTGCTTAGTTACTAAGTAAAGGAAGACTTAGTTCTGTGCCACCAGGAATGATGTAACTATTGTGTAATAACTTAATAGTGAATTCATTGTGGAACACCGGATTTCTGTGGTAAGGTAAGTTTGCTTGGTGATATATTGTATATATATATATATGATGTGACATTGTGTATATATATTAGGTCATGGCATGGGATACTTCCTGGGGTAATTCCGAACGCCGAATAGCTCGACGCGTGATAACACTGCGTGCCGTCGCGATATAATATGCGTTCTGAAATCTTGTCTAAGCTATCCTGGTTCTTTCATACTGGCGCTAGTGCGAGTGAATACTAAGGTGCTGAAGTATGGAAGGATGCAAAGAAGGCTGTATGAGACTGGGGAATATAGGATATGGGGGATGGGAAAGCAAGTTATGAAAGTATGGGTTGGTAGGCCAAACCAACGATGAAGTTCGATCCAGGCCAAGGCTAAACCACTTGGGAGGACAGAACTGGAACATTACCCTTGGAACATGTGGGGAACATGTATTCGCAAGAAGGCTTCTTGACTCTAAGACAGAGTCTGATAAGAAGAGTTTGCTATGGCGTGGGCAGGTGATCCCACCAGCAAACAGGCTTGTGTACATAGTGGATGTGATCATGTCCTATTCCTATATCCAGAGGGATGGTATATTGATCAAGATTATGTTTCTTAATGAACATTGATGATGTTAGGAACGAGTCCAGGGACTCTTTACCTATTTGTTTAGTTCGATTAACTTAGAACACTAACAGCCTTGTATCACTACTGACGTTAGCGACGACTGGTAGATGATTAGGGATAGTGAGACCTACGATCAGACTCGTCATTCTGATTTCTTGCTCTGTTTGACGGGCTGTTCTGTGAGGCCAGCTGACAATTGGAACCCATGCTTTACTACTCTCCATATAGAGATAATGCTTTGGTTATATGCATAACTAAGTAGCATGACTGAGGGTTGAGTATTTATTGGTAGGAGCAGTGTGACTAATGTTTGGGCCAGTATACTCTCACCGTCGCTCTTCCTTTTCAGGAGTTTGCCTGTTGAGGAACCAGTCAACTATAATTGTTGTTGGCAGAAACCACTTCGTGTGACACAGCGAAGGGTTCAGTTCTTTACTTATCACGCCAGACTCAACCACACCAGGTACCCAATGTGATTCACCATGCGTGAAGTTTGCATCAAGAAATACAACTGCCTGAAGGTGCACGTGTGGGAAGTGATGGTTTGTGATGTTTTTCGATAATAGAAGACATTCTGTTTCTGCCGGAACATTCAGCATGTTGAGTAATCATGCTCAACGAAAGGAAACACCGGACTGTATATTATGACGGTGGTTCTGCCTAAACGCAGAAGTAACTGATCTTCAGACACTTGAATGGTTCTTTGGACAGCTCTAGTGGCAGGTCTTGAGAAGAACTACACCAGCTATTGACTTGTGGCAAGTGTACCCGGTGGAAGGGACTATGGATTATAGTCCAACCTGAATTGTTTCCGTGAAATAGATGTCTGATTCTATTAATGTACTGTCTCAGTATGAAGATTATAAACTGTGTTCGAGTAGGACTCAGTAACATTTCAGTAGCCATATCTGATTCTACAAGCAGTGTGACTGTAAGAGACTATTGAATGGGTCATTGACATTTGTCCATCCATGTTCCTGTGATGTGATGAGGGGACCATTGAATTGGTCATTGACCGATCGTTCTGCAGTGGGACTGTGCTATGAGTGACAGACCATTCGATGGGTCAGTGACTATTGAAGTTCATCGAAGTAACTATACTTGAGTCAAGTCCAGGAGGATTGTCTCCCAACCGGTATTGTTCGAGAAGTGTATTAACAGTGACTCCGTGGGAGTGATACAGATGCAGTTGGTCTAGTGAAGTGTGGTCCAGCAGTGACTCTATTGTTGTGGATCCACGCTATGGAGACGGAGTGGTCTCCAAGGTTCTAGTCATCTCACTGGAAGGAAGCCCGGTGAGTGGCGGACCGACCTGGACGGGACATCTGCATTCCAATCTACTTCTCAACTCGATGAAGACCCTACATCTCTGATTCTGTCTCTACTCTATCTTCTGTTTGTGTAAATAGATTTATTCTATCAGGATGTTCATTTCAGTTCTATATTCTCAAGGGTAGAATAAACTTTATGTAAGTTGACTTCCTCTTTGTATATGATGAGTGTGGTCTCGGACGATGCCTAAGTGTTCATTGTTCCACAGGTGTAGGTAGTTAGTGGGGGTCTAGAATCTGGAGGGGGCTTGTAGACGTAATTAACTAATATGAGATCAACCACAGAGTAAAAATGTGTATCTGCTTGTCCAACCCCTGGGGCTAGTATACACGGGAGTGCCAGAGACACCTAGGGTGTGGTTCACTCTCACTACCCAAGGTGAACTCGTCACACTCCATACAGAGTGGGGGCTCGTCCGGGATTATTCCAAGATCTTTGTGTGTTGTAGACCTCTCACATAGGGATAGGGACTTAGTCTTTATCCTCTACTTCAGTCTACCTAAGATTCTACTACTTCTACCTATCTCCTAACTGTCTGACGGACATTTGTGTTGTGGTGATTAGAAAGTACTATTAATCATTGATTCATTGTATTGCTTCACCCACACATACTTGAGTACCCACCTCTCATAGTCAACATGTCTACCCAAGAGTTAGACTTAGACAAAGTTCAGGAAACTGGACGTAAGTCTGGTCTTGAAGGAGATGCTTTGAAATCCTATGTCCAAGAGGTGGAAAGAAATTTTCGCCAAGAGGAAAGAGATAGGAGGAGAGCAGAAAGAGAATGGAAGCCAGTAAAGTGGCTCTTCAGGAAAAGAGGATAGCGGCTGATACTGAAATGAAACGGCTTGAGCTGGAAGCCGAGAAAGAAAAACGTGACCATGAGTATCGAATGAAGCTACTTGAGGCACAAGTGCCTGCTACAGGTGTAACTGTTGGAGCTATGGGAGGAGGTGTACCTCCTGGCTCAGAGTCAACCAGTAGACGTGACTACCAGGCTATGAAATAGCCTTTACAGCCGTTCGAACCCGAGAAGGAGCGGATAGACCAATACTTAGAGAAGTATGAGGCCATGTCTATTGCAATGGGTCTAGACAAACAGAAATGGTGTTTAAAACTCTCCCAGGGACTCCGTGCCGAAGGTTATGAAGTGTATGCACGCTTGCCACCGGGTTTACAGAATGATTACCCGGCACTGAAAGCGGCTCTCTTGAAGAGATTCGAGATCACAGCGCACTCATACCGAAGGAGGTTTCGGACTGCAAAGCGGGAACCTGGTGAACTGTTTTCAGCATACAGTGTGAGATTGAACTCATACCTTCTTAAATGGATGGCCTTGGCCGGATTTAAAGATGAGTATGAAAGTTTGCGTGAGTTGATGGTTGTAGATCAGATGCGAACTGCAAATGTCTAAACCCTTGCGAAACTTCTTAGGTGAGAATGGGGCTGAGAGATTGGATATAGTCAACAAGTTAGCCGAAAGATACGTTGAAGTCTATGGCGAGACTGGGGACACCAGTCCAACAGATCCGAGATCGAAAGATAAGGATCAAGGTAAGTCCAAGAAGGCCAAGAAGAACAGAGGTTCTGATGAACCAAAGAAACAGGTAAACTCTTTAGAGAAGATCTCTAACGTCAACCAAGGTAAGAATAGCCCACCTAGTTCTCCAAAGAGGAAGTGGAGTGAACGATGGTGTCAATTCTGCAAGTCCAGCACTCACAATACGAGTGAGTGCAAGAGTAAGCCCAAGGACTTTCACTTTGCTTGTCTTGCAGAGGTTAGGGATAGACCATGCAGGAAAGTGAAGTCGGTTGATGGGAATGGAGAACCTAGACGACCTCCAGTGGTTGAGAGAGTAGAAGTGAATGGGCAACAGGTGATTGTGCCTCTACGACACTGGATTGCAATTTTCAGCTATAATTGCATCCACCTGACAGGCAAAGAGCACTCACCGGGGAGATGACGGAGATACAGCCAGCCAGTAGGAGTGCTGTGGCGTTACGTTGCCCGATTGCCAATGTGGAGATTCGGAGCAAGTACGTTACTGGAGGCATTCAGGCGGCAGTAGTACCGGATCCTCTCTATCCCCTAATTCCTGGCCGGAAGTACGTGTTTCTGGGCGAACCAGAACACCCTAGCATCCATAAGTCTAGGCAGGTCAGAGATACAGAGGAAGAGGGTCTCGAAACGGTAAGTCTCCGAAATACTCACCCGGGATGGAATGAGTAATGCTCGGAGCAAGGATGCGACGGAGTGTCCTTGTTCAGAACGGTTGCCCAACAATGAGAACCCGTTAACTCAGGGTAAGTTCACCTCTGATAACCAGTCACCGTTAATTCAGACCGGATCAGAGAAGCGGCAGAAGGAACGTAAGTTGGTTCCTGAGAGCTTCAGAGCTAATCTGCTGCGAACGGTTACATGTCAGGTCCCCAACCGGACATCTGACTGTAGGGACAACCAGTAAATGTCTATCCCGGTACTATTGGTGGCCGGGAATGACAGGCGACGTGCGCAGGTATATTAGGTCTTGTCCGGAGTGCCGTAAATGCACACCTGAGAAACGGACGAAGACGAAGATATCCTTCGCGGTTGGAGACCGAGTTCTAGTACTCCTCCCAATCGAGGGGAACGAATTCGAAATCGGGTGGCAGGGCCCATTCCTAGTGGATAAAGTGGGGCTCCACAAGCACTATGGAGTGGTGATCCTGGGAAAGTCTACTACTTTCCATTCCAGTCTCCTCATGCGCTATGAGGGGAAGCCCGATGATAAGTCCACCAGCCCAAGGGCGCAGAGATTCGCTGAAAGAATAGTTCGGGGTTCAGGTCAGGTAGCGGAAAGCCTGTCACACCATAGGCAGACCTATATGTATGTGCAGGTACCTTCTTCGGTTCAGCCCGGTGCTCGAGGGAACATGACCGGCCAAAGGAACACCCGCAGTGCTAGCTACACTGAGAACCGTGGTCGGAAGAGGTGGGTTGTGTCAGAACGGACACAGACCCCTGGTCCCTCAATCCGACCGACTGCAGTCCAGCTGGGTCCTCGAAAGGGGAAGCTGGAGTTGCAGAAGTCCAGTAAACTCTGGCAGGAACGATCGTTAAATCAGTCGAGACGGGCTCTGGCGCGCAAGACACTGCGAGATGCCCAATCGCAGTAGCGGAGTAGGCGTTGATCACCCGTGATACTGAGTAGCTTGTCTCCCCACCTAATGTGGTAAAAGTATTCTATACAATATTGACGGGTTAGACTTCCTCACCCGCCATCCGGTCTCTAAGAAAGAGAACGAACGACATAGACAGCTTCTGCGTAGAAGTGGAACGACGGGGTCGATCCTCTTAAAGTGGGGGCCTATGTGACGAAATCGCGTTTATCTGTCTTGGGTCGTCAGATCCCGCACTATTTTGGCGCGTCATCGGGGAACTTTCCCAGCTAAAAATAGACTGAGGAAGCCGATGGAGGAATTGCTATCTAGAATCTTCTCGAAACACCGAAATTCGAGTAACCCGTGATGCTGGGTATCGCTCTAAATTCTCGTGCAGAGAGATCTAGAAACTCTAGGCGGGGAATGACGGTTTCCCGAGAAAGTATCTTTTCTCAAGAAGCACTCGCTTCTAGTGCACATTGAGTTGGCACGAAGCGGGAAAGTGGTTAAACCAGTCATTCACTTACTTTTGCTTCGAAGAGAACAGACGCAGGCCTGATGTGAGCCATTTTTGTGTTGCGTCTCACCTCAACCATGATTCGGCTGACTGTTATGAAAAGGAAGCTGAGAAGCCCTTGAACAGTTCTGAAGCTGACTGGAAATCTGGTTTTTCACCATTCAGGTAGATATTTGTTTAAATCATTTAACTTTGTACGTGTGTTACACACGCCATTGTTCTAACCTCATTACCTATGGCGGATGTCCTTGCATACTAATTAGCAAACCGATCGATAACGCAGGTGACAGTTAAGCGTGTGTTTGTTTACGTGTGCTCGCGAATCAGCTGTTAGAACGCCGTATTGTGATGTGGGGCGATTTGGGTTCCAAATATATGTACCATATTTGCCAATCGTTGCATCTATTTAGGTTGCTGTGTTAGAATAAAACATAGTTTACTTGTGCCGGATGGAAACTTAGATTATGTCAGTCAGTTGCTGAAGCCAGAGAACGGTTAGAAAACCATGAAGGTATTGGTAGGTGGGAGATTCAGACAAATTGTGCTTAGTTACTAAGTAAAGGAAGAACTTAGTTCTGTGCCACCAGGAATGATGTAACTATTGTGTAATAACTTAATAGTGAAGTTCATTGTGTGGAACAGCGGATTTCTGTGGTCAAGTAAGTTGCTTTGGTGATATATATTATATATATATATGATTGAACATTGTGTATATATATATAGGTCATGCATGGGATACTTCCTGGGGTAATTCCGAACGCCGAATAGGTCGTCGCGTGATAACACTGCGTGCCGTCGCGATATAATAGTGCGTTCTGAATCTTGTCTAAGCTATCCTGTTCTTTCATACTGGCGCTTTAGTAGCGAGTGAATACTCAAGGTGCTGGAAGTATGGAAGGATGCAAAAGGCTGTATGAGACTGGGGAAAATAGGAGAATATGGGGATGGAAAGACCATTCTGAAAGTATGGGTTGGTAGGCCAAAGCCAACGATGAAAGTTGATCCAGGGCCAAGGCTAAACCACTTGGAGGACAGAACTGGACATTACCCTTGGAACGTGGGGAAACATGTATTCGCAAGAAGCTTCCTTGACTCTAAGGCAGAGTCCTGATAAGAAGAGTTGCTATGGCGTGGGCAGGTGATCCCACAGCAAACAGGCCTTGTGTACATAGTGCTCTAGATCATGTCCTATTCCTATATCCCGAGGGATGGGATATTGATCAGATTATGTTTCTTAATGAGACATTGATGATTTAGGACGAGTCCGGGGACTCTTTACCTATTTGTTTAGTTCGATTAACTTAGAACAATAAACAGCCTTGTATCACTACTGACGTTAGCGACGACTGGTAGATGATTAGGGAGATGTGAGACCTAAAGATCAGACTCGTCATTCTGATTCTTGCTCTGTTTGACGGGCTGTTCTGTGAGGCCAGCTGACATGGGGGAACCCATGCTTTACTACTCTCCATATAGAGATATGCTTGTTTATATGCATAACTAAGTAGCATGACTGAGGGTTTGAGTAGTTATTGGTAGGATGCATGTGGACTAATGTTTGTGCCCGTATACTCCTCACCGGTCGCTCTTCCTTTTTCAGGAGTTTTGCCTGTTGAGGAACCAGTCACTATAATGTTGTTGGCAGGAACCCACTTCGTGTGACACAGCGAAGGGTTCAGTTCTTTACTTATCACGCCAGACTCAACCACACCAGGTACCCCATGTGATTCACCATGCGTGAAGTTTGCATCAAGAATACAACTGCCCTGAAGGTGCCGTGTGAGAAGTGATGGTTTGTGATGTTTCTCGATATATAAGACACTCTGTTCTGACCGGAACATTTCAGCATGTTGAGTAATCATGCTCAACGAAAGGGAACCACCGACTGTCTAGTATGACGGTGGTTCTGCCTAAACGCAGAAGTAACTGATCTTCAGACACTGAATGGTCTTGGACAGCTCTAGTGGCAGGTCTTGAGAAGAACTACACCAGCTATTGACTTGTGTCTAAGTGTAACCCGGTGGAAGGGACTATGGTATAGTCCAACCTGAATTGTTTTGCCGTGAATAGATGTCTGATTCTATTAATGTACTGTTCAGTAAGAAGATTATAAACTGTGTTCGGTAGCTCAGTAACATTTCAGTAGCCATATCTGATTCTACAAGCAGTGTGACTGTAAGACCATTGAATGGGTCTGTGACATTTTCATTCCATGTTCCGGTGATGAGAATGAGGGACCATTGATTGGTTAATGCAGAGCCCGTTCTGCAGTGGAACTGTGGCTCTGAGTGACAGACCAGTCGCTGGGTCAGTACTATTGAGTTCATCGAAGTAACTAATACTTGGAGTCAAGTCCAGGAGATTGTCTCCCCAACCGGTATTGTTCGAGAAGTGTATTAACAGTGACTCCGTGGAGTGATACAGATGCAGTTGGTCCAGTGAAGTGTGGTCCAGCAGTGACTCTATTGTTTGGCTATCCCGCTATGGAGACGGAGTGGTCTCCAAGGTTCTAGTCATCTCACTGGAAGGAGCCGGGTGAGTGGCGGACCGACTGGACGGGACATCTGCAGCCAATCTACTTCTCACTCGATGAAGATACCTACATCTCTGATTCTATCTCTACTCTATCTTCTGTTTGTGTAAATAGATTATTCTATCAGGATGGTCATTTCAGTTCTATATTCCTCAAGGGTAGAATAAACTTTATGTAGTTGACTTCCTCTTTGTATAATGATTGAGTGTGGTCTCGGACGATGCCTAAGTGTTCATTGTTCCACAGGTGTAGGTATTTAGTGGGGGTCTAGAATCTGGAGGGGCTTGTAGACGTAATTAACATAATATGAGATCAACCACAGAGTAAAAAGGTGTATCTGCTTGTCCAACCCTGGGGCTAGTATACACGGAGTGCCAGAGACACCTAGGGTGTGGTTCACTCTCACTACCCAAGGTGACCTCGTCACACTGGTGTAGCTGGTGTTTTGGTGTTTCTCCATGGTTTTAGGTGGTGGTTAACGGTGTTTAGCTGGGGGGTTAAGCTGATGTTAGGATGTTCCCGTGTTTATGATGGTGAATCAAGTGGTATTAGGTGGTGTTGGCTGGTGTTAGCTGGTGTTAGCTGGTGTTTGCTGGTGTTCGCTGATGTTTGCTGGTGTTCGCTGGTGTTTGCTGGTGTTTGATGGTGTTACGTGGTGTTAGCTGGATTTAGCGGTATTAATGTAGTGTTATGTGGTACATTGAGGTAGTGTTAGTCTTCTGTTATGATGGTGTTATGGTGGTGTTAGCTGTAGTTATGTGGTGCGATGTGGTTTTATAGGTGTTAAGCATGGTTACTTATGTGTTGTTAAGCGGTGTCAGATGTGTTATGGGGTGTTAGTTTGTCTTAGATGGTGTCCAAGTGATTGTTATCTGGTGTTAGGTGGTGTTAGGTGATCTTAAGGTGAGTAATGTGTTGATAGCTGGAGTCCGCTGGTGTTCGTTCGTGTTACGGTGACTAGACATTGTTCAGCTTGTGATTATCGGGGTTTACGTGGTGGTAAGTGTGTTAGATGGGTATTAAGCTGGTGTTACATAATGGTAATTTGGTGTTAGATGGTGTTAGGTGGCGTTAGTTGGTGTTAGTAGGTTTTAGAGTATTAGATGGTATTAGTTAGTGTTATTTGATTTCTGAAGACCAGGAGCATCGAGCGACTCTAGCAGGTGCAACATGACACGATCGAGGTGATGTCTCACTGTCAAGTTGTGAACAGAAAATACATGTAGAATCTCTCACCAGAGTACCAGCAGTGTTTTCACGAACCATCAATGGTTCGTTAAGTTTCATACCAGCTGTAAGATGTCACGTGCATACAGATGTAGAAAGCCTTGTAGTAGATGGAACACCCCTGTCATGTTCATCCATGAAAGTGGACGCAAAAGCAACTAATACTACACTAATCTACACTAATGGACATTTTCTTGAACACTATACGTAGAGAGAGAGAGAGATGAGAGAGAGAGAGAGAGAGAGGAGAGAGAGAGAGAGAGAGAGAGAGAGAGAGAGAGAGAGAGAGAGAGAGAGAGAGAGAGAGAGAGAGAGAGAGAGAGAGAGAGAGAGAGAGAGAGAATCTTATTTAACGAGACAGTGTACACACACAAACTCACCAACACTGAACAATAATATGAGTGGCAAGACAGCCGACGGTGGAGTTCACAACCCCCCCCCCCCCCCCCCCCCCCCCCCCAGACAGTCATTGGATTGGTTGATAAAGTTCAATCTGGTATGTCGGCCATCGATTGGCCCTGCCTGCGACTTGCAGACATTCGTATATATTTACAGAAGTTTGAGGTCTTCCAGACATGAATGAGACTTTTATTTATTTTTTTTTTGTTTCGTGTGTACGCATAAACACGAGTGGTAAACGTTGAAGGTTCTGTGGCAGCACCACTGATTTAACTTTAGAGATCAATATTTAAAGTTTGGTGGGTCAATGTTTAATGACTCTTGACTTCCACAAAACTCCTTGTGCTCTGAAAGCTCCTCTTGTGTTTGGTGTTTTTATTGTAATGTCTCAATCTGTTCGCTCGTCTGTGTGAACATTTCTACATAAACAGGTGTATGATTCTGCCAACTGAAGTGAGATTTCACCAAGAGAGATCGGGTTATCATTTACTTGATTTATTATCATTTTTATTGTCTTCCCCCTGTGCAATTATAGTCCTAATTGTTGTGAAGAGATTAAGGGCAGAACAGGGCAAGCAATGGCTGCATTTCGGAAAATGATGAGTTTCCTATACAATAAGTCACTCACTGTCTTTGAATGTAAGAAAGAGAGTGTTAAAGTGCTATATAGAACATGTATTGCTGTATGGCATAACGCGATATATCTGTTATATATCTTCCATTTAATGTTATCCGTGGGCCTGAATACTTCATTTTCGTCTATTTCACCACCATGTACCATAGCGATAAACCTGGGCGGTTATGTTTCGCCATCTCACACGATGGTCAGAGTCGTGGATCAGCTCTGTTTTTGTCTCGATTATGCTATGCAGTCGGGCTATCTAGAAATTTCATTTCGCTGCCTTTCCCTTGTTCTGTTCCCTTCACTCTTGCCAGTTGTCACCAAGTTCTCCAGTTTATTTCCTCTCCTAGTTTCTCAATTCACAACAAATTAAAACCATCATCATGAAGCAGGTTCTACCCAGAACGACGCTCTTATCACGTCCCACCAAAAAGATTATCAATCCTTTGCCAGCTCCCCTGCCTTATTCATTGTCATGCCCGAGGTGTCATCGACGTCCTATGTCCATTTTCGTGCTGATTAACCTCTGCCTCTTACTCCAGGAACCCATCTTTCTGTCATTTTTCTTTCCATGAATATTAATATTATTATAATTGACTTGCAATGTTGTGAGTCTTTTTTTTTAAAAATTATATAAAAGATATAATAAGGGTTTGATATGACGAGTTGTCTAGGGGCATCCCTAATGGGATGGGTAATCATTCCCAAACAGCCCTCTAGAGGACACCATATAATATGGCTCATGAACCCCTCACAGTGAGGACTTTATACTTAATGTTTAAGTTCCTACACATAAATAGATAAACAAAAGATTCCTCTATAAGGATTATAGAGATCCTAGTAATTCACCACAGCAATAGAGGAATCTGTTTCCTCCATAATAAACGTTGACTGCGTCTTTTCTGTCAGGTCATATAGATCTCACATTATATGCATCTAAAGTGACACATGTCAACTGGACTCAACAATAGTTGACCAAATCATCCACAATGAAAGGTACTCAACAACAGTTGAGCAAAACATTCACAATGAACTGTAGTCAAAAACAGTTGAATAAGATATTCACAGTGAACTGTACTCAACAACCATTTTTAAACACCACCCTTGTACTGAGCAGACTGGAGGGGGTCTAGTGAATATCTAAGTTCCACCTCGTGACATCATATACAATTCAAACATTGCATATGCATGGATAACACAATCCGTGAAAACATGTCAGATACTTCAACAGCCTCCCAACCTATTACATTGATAACTCTTCAATCATCAACATCATTAACAACATCACTAAAGCTCCTCTTTCAACAACAATCCTAAAATAACCCATGTACTATCTCTTTCGGTTAGCACTGGAGAAAGAGTTCTCTTCTTCTGGGCAAAACACAAGTTCGTACACACTAACACACGCCCTGTTTCAATGTTACCTCACAGCCACTAATAAGGGTGTTAAGTAAAGTTTCCAGGTAGCAGCTTTCCTCATGATACACGCTCATCAAGTTAACTCTCTCCTGTGACACAGTTTGGGGGGGGGGGGGGGGGGTGTCAGCGTCTCACATCGCACACAGGCACTCTAGCTCCTTCATACGCACTCAAGAAAACATCAGTCGTGCATATGGTACTTCTATCATTTATTTCAGGCGAACCTGATATAATTACAAGGTATACACAGGCAGTGACTTCATTACATAAATATACAAATGCCGCCTTACATACACTTATAGCACACAGTCAATTACACAAGTCCTACACTCCCTATCTTCAAACTAGCACTCTCGCAAGCTCGAAAACACAAGCGTCCTCTCCCTGAAACTGTCTGGGTCCCGTCTGGCGTTCCCAAGCTGGTTGGCTGGACTTGTCGTACTTGACCCTGTGCCGTCCATAAACCCCGTGCTGTCTTAGCTGTCTCGTTGTACTGCAGTCCGTCCGTGCTAAGCAGGATTATTCAGTGTACTGACGTCTAGTCCGTTCCCGTGAACTGGCGTCCCCTCCTAACACACGGTCTGGTCCTACCGGTGTCCTGTCTATGACACGTCTGTGTCCCCACCTAAGTCCTGTCTCCACTTTATCTACTGTCCTGTAGATGTCCTGTCTTATGACCACTCTGTGTCTTGACTTGTGTCCTGTCTCTACTCTATCGCTATACTGTAGATGTCCTTATCTATGTCCTGTATGTCGTTATCTCAGTCGTTCTAACTCTCTTCTGTCCCTTTGTCCTCTCTATGTCTTGTACCTATCTTTCAACACTCTGACAGGGAGGAATAAGCTATAATGAATCCTTATCGGTGACGAGACTGCTTGTTGAAGCTGACGCCTGGGGTCATTCAATTAGGTTCAGCATTCACTCTTCATGATAACAAGAAGGTAAATTCTCCGTGCGTTTTGACAACGACGTCCTGACGACCAACCAATAGTTAATTGACTTAGGTCAATCATTCTTACAGCATTTCACAACGCAAGTTCATCTCAACTAAGTTTAAGGATGGGAATAAAAGCTAACACTCGTTCGTGGATTGCAGCTAGTATCCCATTTGAATAAACGATATCCCAAAATCTTCTTCTTCCTGAATATGCAACACCTATTAATGAGCTGGGTTAGATAGTTCCTAAGAAATGCCGTTAATCCTGTTTTTAGGAATAACATCGGAGTTTCCATAGATATACAGTTTTGTAACCTTCCATGTGCCTGCTTGGGGCAAATCCTCATTTGCCATTAGCAAAGCTATATAATGTAATGAAGGTTTAGGCTGGTAAATCCAACCTGTAGGTGCTGTAGTAATCACTGGACTCTCCACACATAAGGAGTTAAAGATTTGGTTGAAAGTTTAAGACGTGGTTGTCCCAACTATAAGGCCACTCCACCATCCCTTTCTATGCTGTGACACAGATAAAACGAATTTGGGTGATGAATTTCACCACATCTCGAAAAGCGACCAGCCCAGATGAAATGTACATGGCTAATGCTGTGTTATGTTTTTGGCCGGGATCAGATGGAATCTCTAGGCAGGTCTTTCGAATCAGCCAATCAAATGACTGCATGCGCCATTTTCAAACCGTGCTAACCTAGTGCAACGTGTTCCAGAATGTTCGTTCTCAAAATAACCCCGATGTTATTCCATCAGTAGGGACACCGTTCTATATTGTACAGATTTGATAAATCCTCTGTTTACTGGAAACTTGGATGAATTACCACGACCTATCACAAATGTACGAGGGAAAGTCAATAAGTAAGTCACAAATGGCTGTAGAAAAATAACTAAATATGATAACAACTTGAAACCAGTTTATTTTTATACATACATTGTCCCTTTATTTCTCAACATAATTTCCACCAACATTGATGCACTTATCCCATCGTTTTATCAGTCCTCCCAAACCGGCTGCATAGAACTGCGTGCTCTGTTTTCTAAACCACGTTTTCACTTCACATTCAACTTCAGCGTCATTCGCGAAATGTCTCCCGCCAAGGTGGGTTTTCAGTGGACCAAAAGGTGGAAATCGCTAGGGGCTAAGTCGAGGCTGTAAGGTGGATGTTCCAGAACTTCCCACCTTAGTTGGTTAATTTTCTCCTGAGTTAATCGAGCCGTATGTGGTCTGGCATTGTCATGAAGAAGCAACACTCCTCTAGTCAGCAGTCCTGGACGTTTTCTTCGAATTGCATCATGAAGCATCGATAGAACTTCACAGTACGATTCAGAATTCACATTGTCATCTTTCTTCTTGAAATTGGTTAAAAGCACTCCTTGACATTCCCAGAACACTGTCAGAATAACCTCTCCTGCTGATGGCGTAACCTTGAATTTTGGACACAAGGCGAAGAAGGATGTTTCCATGCACTGAAGCATGCTTTACGGGACAAATATTTGTCAGTATAAACAGGAAGCATTTCCTTATGAATGTCCTTTGCAGGCAGTCCTTTTGCCCACAAAAAACTCACAACAGCACGTTGCTCTTTGGTTGTACACTCTGTAAGTACAGTCGCTATTTTGTTTTATGCGCTGCGCATGCGCATGAGGCACCTAGCGCCACCTGACGAACGGGAATATAAAGTTCGATATTGATGTCACATAATGACACCTGTAGAAAACACCAACTACATTTACCTGCTATCCCACAGAACTGTGTGACTTACTTATTGACTCGCCCTCGAACGTCTAGACGTGATTCTATTATGTGATATTACTTCTCTTCTTCTTCTTTCGTTCGCTTGAAATATGTCTATAACTTCAATGTTGTCTCTTGTATGAATTTAACTGTCTTTTTTAGTTCACACAGTGGTCCATAGAGCATATCTTCCACTGTCGTCTCTCTAGGCCAGAAGGTTTGCCTAGATATGTTATATTTTGGACAGTCTTGGAGTATGTGCTCTGCTGTCTGCGACGCCAACACACATGTGCACATGGCTGTTTCACCAATCTTGAATTTTGTATACATGTGGTTGCGTAATCTATTGTGTCCTGTTCTGAGGCGCAGCATAGTGACTTGTTCTGGTCTGTCCATAACATGGTAGTCATCTTGAGCAGGTGTTGGTGATTTTCTGGCTGATTTTATCATTCTTTTCATTTGGTGATATGTAACGGGCACATCAGGCTGTTCTTCTTTGGCTCCTTCCTTAGCCAACTGATCAGTTCTGTCGTTTCCGGGTACTCCACAGTGGGATGGTATCCACTTTATGGTGACCTTATGCTGACTACTAAGTTCAGAAAGTAGTGTCCTTGGTACTGGCAATTTCCCAGACAAAAGCGCCTCGAGTACTGATTTTGCATCTGTCAATAGCACCACAGGTTGTGTACCATTGCTGGTATTTAGTAATTTCTCTGTTGCTATCTTGATTGCCTCAATTTCAGCATCATAGTTATGGCAGCATTTTCCTGTGGGTACTCTGGCTGTGTCCCTAGTATTATTTGGGTATTCTATGTACACTCCCGCTCCTCCATTTCGAACAGCATTTTGTGCTGACCCATCTGTGTAGACTCGGATTCAGAGGTCCTGTGGGTATTCTTCATCAAGGAAGCTGAGAGTGGCTGTTCTTCGCTGCACACTGTTCTGTTCTTCCTTGTCAAATATTCCTCTCACTTTTGTCTGGATTTGTAATGATAGTCTATGTTCATCTTTCCATGGAATTCGCTCTGGAATAGTTGTTAGGGGGATACCAACTGTGAGCAGATCGGTGGTTTCTCTGCAGAGTAGTTTGGCTTGGTGGATAAAACTACTTCTTTTCAACCGCCCCATAACTAGGTTTTCAAATCTGTTCTTCATAGGGTGGCCTGGAAAGCTGAGGAACTTTTATGCTTGTATTATCGTTTTCGTATCTCTTGTGTCCTCCCCATCTTCTCCATTTCACCTATAGGGGTTGATCTCATCCCTCCTGTGGTGACTCTAAGTGCTTAATTTTGTACCTTGTCCAGCTCTTGTAGTGTGGTTTTTGATGCCGAACACCACGCAGTTGACTCGTATTCCAGGTGTGGTCGTATGCTCTATTGATATATTTGTTAAGTATTTTCCCACTGTATCCTCATGTGGTTCCACTTAGCTTTCTCAGGATGGCTATTTTTCTTCTGTCTTTTGCTACTGCTTTGTTGATGTGTTTTCTCCATGTCAGTCTGCCATCAAATGTTACTCCAAGGTATGTTGGTTCTTTATCTTCTCTTAGGGGTTTTCCATTTATCTGGATGATCACTGCCTTTTGATTTGGAGAGAGAGTAAATAGAGTAGTGCTGCACTTGTCAGTGTTTATGCTGACACATCATCTATTTGCCCATGCAATAAATGTATCTACAGCTCTTTGTAGCAATTTGGTGCCCACTGATGCATGTTCATTTGTGCTCCACAGAACCAGGTCATCAGCGTACATTGCCACTTTAATTCCATGCGGTAGATTAGCAACGAGATCATTGATGAAGATTAGAAAAAGTGTGGGGGACAAGACTCTGCCCTGGGGAACACAGTGACGCATTAATATTTTCTTGCTCTTGAGTCCGTCTATCTGTACTAAGGTTCGGGTTGTGATGGTGGGAGTTTTTTCTTATTAGTTTCAGTGATCATATATGTGTGTAGATGTGAGGATGTTTGTATGGGTGTATATGTGAGGGATGTGTGTGTGGGGGGGGGGGGATGTATGTGTGGTGGGGCTGTATGTGGGAGATGTGTATGGGTTGATGGGTGATGTGTGGATGGGTTTTATTGATTGATTGATTGATTGATTTAGGAATCGACATCACAGCATTCGGGGCAATCCCATAAGCGCTCCGTCCCCATCCTCAGCAGCCAGCAAAGACTTCCAACACTAATAGTACCAGTAGCAATCTGATTATATGTCCGTCTCGCCTTTCCTCTGAGCGTTGAGCGTCGGCCAGATCCCCTCGTCACTCGTCGATGTCTCATTCTTGCCAGACCATGGTAATCCATTTGCTCCTCCGAGGTGTGCACGTGCTCCCACAATGCTGTAACCACGTCTGCCTTGTCATGTATCAATACTCCACCAAGTTCTGCAGAGCCAGCCAATCTGTCCGCCTGTTCATTTCCCAGCACACCGGCATGCCCCGGAGAAAAGATCCAGGTGATGCTTGTCACCCGTGACCTCCGAAGTGAAGCAAGCCACTCCGCACGATGCCTGCCCGTCCTCACCCTCGTCAGCATGCTTTCTGAGTCAGTTACAATCACGATGTGCGTGTGTGTCATATTCTCCATCCAGCGGAGAGCCGCAGTGACTGCCTCCACCTCCATTCTTAAGCTGGATGTTGTGGTATCATATGCCAGGTTCTGTTGCCCCAAACGTCGACCATTAGCTTTGGCTATGAACCCCTAGCCACTTCTCTCACCTCTTGAAACCGAACCATCTGTGTAGATAATCACATCACCCGAGTGAGCATTGTCCTGAATTAGTTGCTGGATATCCACTTCCGTGGCCCCTGCTGGCCACTCCCTGCACTCCCGGCTTAATGTGATTATAACTGAACAAGTCTGACTGCTCCGCTGGCACTCTGACCCACTCCTTTCCACGCCTAATGTTCTCAAAGGGGCACATCTTGTCTGATCGTATCCTCCGCCTGAGCCATCCATGATTTCCCTCTTATCAGTCGCTGACCCTTAACTGCGTCCAGCTCCTCATGCAGTGGGTGGTCTGTGTCTGCAGATACTCTGAGGTATGCCTTCGCCTGCATCACCTTGAGCCTACCAGCAACAGTCGGCAGACCAAGGATGTAACTCATACACACTACTGGGGTGTCTCTGGTGCATCCCAGAATGACCCGCATAGCTTCGTTCTGTATGCGCTCTAACTTCACCAGCTGACTCTCTGAGACAGTGAGCAGTCCTAATCCATAATCAATTACTGAGAGGATCAAGTGCTGGTATAGTGTGAAAAGCATTCTCTGCTCTGTGTCCATTGCAGCCATAGTTTTAAGTGCACTGAGTCCCTTTTCAGATCTTGTCACAACCGTCTCCACATGGTCCTTGAAGGATAGGCTCCTGTCAAATGTGATCCCCAGATGGGTGTTTATGGGTGGGGGATATGTGTGGATGGGTGAAGGGATGTGTAGTCGGTGGGGGATGTATGTGTGTGTGTGGGATGTGTGTGTGTGGGGGGGGGGGATATTTGGGAGGATTATTGGAAGTATGTGGGTGTTTGTGGGTTGGGGGTGTGGATAAGGAATGTGTATTTGGGTGGGTGAATGGGTGTGTAGGAGATTGTGTGGGTTGGGGGATGGGTGTGTAATGGGTGTGGGGGATAAGTGTAGGGGTGTCTGTGAATGGGATATGTCTGTGTGGGTGGGAGTGTGTGAGTATGGATGGAGTAAGTGTGAATGGGTAGAGGATGTATGTGTGGGTGGTGAGATGTTTGTAGGTGGGGATGTGTGGGTGGGTGGGGAGATGTGTGTGTGGATGAGAGATGTGTGGGCGGGGATGTGTATGAGGAATGCATGTGGGGGATGTGTGTGTGTGGGGGGAATGTGTTTATGGGTGGAGTTTTGTGTGGGAAGGGAGATGTGTGAGAGGTGGGGAGGTGTGGGATGTGCAGGTGAATGATGGATGTATATGAGGATGGGGGATGTGTGCGTTTGGCTGGGTGGTTGGGGTGTGTGTGGGTGGGAGGGTAGATGAGAGATGCATGTGTTGATGGGTGGGTGGGTGATGTGTGGGTGTGAGTGGTTGATGGATGAGTACGTGAGTGGGTGGATGTGTGTGAGAGATGAGTGTATGGTTGGGGATGTGTGTGTTTGTGGGAAGATGTGTGTGAGCGGCGGATGTGTGTGGGTGGGGTATATGTGGGTGGTGGTGTGTGTGGGTGGAAGGTGTGTGTTTATTGGGTGTTTTTGGGTGGGGGACATGTGTGGGCATGTGGGGAGATGTGTTTGTGGGTGGGGATGTGTGTATAGGTGGGGGATGTGTAGTTGAGAGGTGGCGGATATTGGGTGGGTGAGTGGGTGTAGGTTGGCTGATGTGTGTGTGGGTGGGTGGGGAAAATTGTGAGGGTGCGGGATGTATGTGTGGATAGGTGCGGGATGTGTGGGTTGACGGGGGTATGTGTGTGTGGTTTTGTGATGTGTGTTTTGCTGGGTGGTTGCGGGTGTGTGGGTGTGTGATGGAGAATATGTGGGTGGGTGTGTGCGTGTCGGTTATGGGATGGGTGGGGGATGTATGTGTGGGTGGGGAAATGTGTGTGGGTGGGGGAATCAGTGGGTGGGTGGCGGCATGTATGTTTGCCTGAGTCTGTGTGAGTGCGTGGAGGTATGTGTGGGTGGGTGGGGGTGTGGTGGGTGGGGGATGTGTGGGTGTCTGAGGGATGTGTGGGTGGCTGCGGGGTGTGAGGGTGGATGGGGGATGTGTCTCACAACATTGCAATATGCACTGTTTATGTTTACAACTTTCATTTGACAATGTTTTTTTCCCCATGTGAATGTACCATGCGTAATATGCATTGTTTATGCTTACAAAATCCATTTGACAATGTTTTTTTTTCCCCTATGTAAATGTAACATGCACATTTGATGAATGAAAGATGAGTGATCGAAAGGGCCGAATGTAAGACGGGCCTGCGTGCCTAATTTGTTACATTTTAAAAATAAAGTTTGTTCGTTCGTTCGTTCGTTAGTTCTTCTGTTGTGCAAGTATGCTTTCACCCATTTGTACATTCTTCCATTGACTTTGCAGTTTCTCAGTATCTTCATCAGACCTTCTTTCCAGACTTTGTCAAAGGCTTTCTTCAGATCTATCCATACCGCAAGTACCAGCTTCTTCTCTTGGAATGCATCCTCAATTTCTTGAGAGAGGAAGGTTGTCTGATCTTCCGTAGAGTAGCACTGCCAAAGCCAGCCTGCTGTGGCACAAGGATGTTTTTAATTTCAATGTACCACTGCAGCCTATGATTGATGATGCGCTCTAGTGTTTTGCAGAGACAAACTGGGTAGGCTAATTGGTCTGTTTTTAGGAGGGGTATCATGATTGCTTCTCTCCCGGCTTGTGGAACAATGCCTAAGGTCCAACTGTTATTGAAGATCTGCAACAGCTTTGCTTTGGCCTCTGTTCCTGGGTTCCTGATCATTTCATTGGAGATACCATCAGCTCCTGTTGACTTTCTCATTTTCAGTTTTGATATGGCTAGCTCCAGTTCGCTGATTGTGATGGGTGCCTCCAGAACCTCATGTACTATTTCCTTGTCCTGTATGTTGCCGTTTCTCTCGAATCTCTTGTTGTTTCTCTTGACTAATTTTGATATTGTTATCTTTGAGAATGAGTCCGCAAAATGGTCAGCTGCTTGCTTTCTTGTTAAGATGTTTCCATCTTTATGTAGTGCAATTTTTGAGTTTCTGCCTGTGGACTCATCGTTAAGCTGCTTTATTAGCTTCCACAATTTCCTTGTGTCTCTTTCAAAGTTCAGAGACTCCGTTTTCTTCCTCCAGCTTTTCCGTCTAGCCTGCAGCTTGGCCCTTTGAAATTTGGCTTTTGCGTGCTAGAATTTATTGTGCTGCTCTTGGCTGGGTATGGCCTCTGCTTGCTTTCTATACACTTCCACATCATTATGCAACTGTTCCAGTTCACTACTCCAGTAGGGTTTATAGTGTTTACGGGCTCCTCTTGGTACTGTTTCTTGTGCTGCCTGTAGTATGCATTTCCCAAACTCTTTAACTACTTTATTTATGTCTTTCTCAGTGTTCAGGTTTCTAACCAGTATGCTGGTGCGATTCTTGTATATTGCCCAGTCTGCTTTCTTGGAGTTCCACCTCGAGAGGGTGCTGCTTTCATTTACAAGCTCATTTTGTACAGTTAGAAAGACTGGCCGATGGTCACTGCCACCAAGTTGTTTTCCAACAATTCGTGTAATGTTCCACTCCAGGTCTGGTGAATGAAAGCCAGGTCAGGTCTAGTTGTAGTGTGCCATGATCTTCAGTAGAAAGTATGTGGGTCGGACGTCTTGTTAATCAAGATGAATCTATTCTCATCCTGCCAGTCTTCCAGTCTCTCTCCTATCTGGTCCATGTGATCATAGCCCCAGCTCTACGAGTGGCTTTTGAAATCGCCACACACAATCATTTTTTCTGTTAATGGTAGTGTGTCCATTGCCTGTGGGCGGTCACTTGGACAGTAGTAATTGATCAGATGTAGGTCCGTATTGCCTGTCTTAAGTTTAAGTGTCTCATACTCAGCCCCTTCCATGTAGACTTCGATTTGGGAAGCAGTGATGTTATTCTTTTTACAAGGGTCAGTATCCCACCTTTTCGCCTGTCCTTTCGGTCAGATCGGTAACACTGGTAGCCTCTGATTTTGAAGGCTATATTTTACCTCTAGGTGAGTTTCTTGCAAGCAACATACGCTTATTTTTTCTTGGTCCAGGATGTTTTCTAATTCTACTTCTTTTTTTTTTCTTTTTTGCTGACTCCCTCCGCATTCCAGTGCATTATTTTAAGTCTTTGTTTAGTATGGCCAGCCGTTCTATTCTCATGTCCCCTGGCTCCATAGGACATCTGAGAAGGACATTCAGTAGTTGGTGGTTGGACCCTTTCGAGACATAGGGCCTGGCACTGCACCTGCCTGGGGGTCCAAAGCGGGGCGAGCACCATAACATTTAGCAGCAGTCGACATATTCCATTTTGCGTAATTGCGTGGCATCCTGATTTCTGTGGTGCGCCTCCTGGCTGGTTGCCTCGGTCTTCAGCACCTTTCCTTTGCTAGAGCAGACTGTGGTCTCACTCGAGTTTAGATGTGTACGCGTGCACACACATGTCTGCGCATGCATGTACATGCATACACATCTAGAGTATACTGGTTATTTTTCTGCGCCAGAAACTCGCCGTCGCCCTTTCTCCTGTTAGTAAAAACAGTTCCGCCACGTGAAGGCCAGGCTTTGGACTTTTTCTGCAGATGTTATGTATTCACGAGCCATTGGGGTATTAAAGCAATAATGGGCGCTCACCCCAACACTGCGTCCCGGCTACATACAGCAAAATTTGGAACCTGTGATATTACCATTGCTTCTGTCTTTCTGTTGTTCAAGTTGAGGCCGATGTACTTACTTTCCAGAACCACGACCACCAGCATCATCATGATTACGGTCTCCGTCCAGTAGACTGTAGAGTCGACCGAGGCTCATAAAACGGGTAGTAGGTAATTCTCTGACTTACACCAGGCATGCAGTTAGTGGTTGCAATGTCCTCCCGTGACAACAGAACGTATCAACATGAACACCATAGAAAATATAAGCAGTATAGACGAACAATGACACACGATAACCAGGCTATTGCTAACGGAGTCAATACAACAGCTGTCAAAGGAAATGATACAAGAAATAAACAAGACCGCGAAGAAGAAATGAATGACGGAGGTAATAGTACAATTGATGGAAATCAGAAGACAAAGTAAATGCAATCGAGATCAACATAAAAGAATACAACTATATAATTAACGACAGCACGTAACAGTAAGAGCACGACTAAACAAGAAACATCGGTAGACTAGTGATGGGTGCACTCACCTGCTGTCCGGGTATTCTAGGTTCACATCCTCGTTGCGCCGGAATGTTTCATGGGCACGTGGTTCCTGGGTCGTCCCAGCATAAATAAAATGTATTTCAACAAGTGTCCTGAGAAGTAATTCAGCCGACATGATATCATTACCAGGTGGATGCTGTTTGATCACAATGTGTGGGCCTAGCATAGTCTCTGTCTCAACCCACTACTTTCAATATTGGAGTACCGCAAGGCTCTATTCTTGGCCCTCTATTATTTGCCATATATATTAACGATCTACCTTTGCATCTTTCGTCGTCTTGCAATCTATTTGCAGACGACTGTACAGTGTATTCAAACGCTGAAAACTGTATTTTGCTGGAGTCGTCTTTGCAACAAGAATTAAATAATGTAGTTAGGTGGAGTTATGCAAATCGTATGCAAAGTAACATCACTAAAACAAAATCAATGTTATTAACAACCAGATAACGACTTCAAACTCTAAGCTCACACACATCACTTCAACTTCACATCGATAACATGCCAGTAGAAAGTGTAATTGAGCACAAAACATTAGGCCTAATCATTGATAGAAACCTAACCTTTAATTCCCACGTTCAAGAGCTCACTAAACAAATAGTGAAAAAAGTCTACCAACTCGCCAAAATCAAAACTTTCCTTGATGAGGACACAAGGAAAATATTCTATACTTCTCATATACAGACAAATTTTGACTACTGCTCTACAATCTGGACGGTTGTTCTAATTCAAGCACCAAGCGACTTTATAACTCCAGAAACGGACCATGAGTCTAATTTATAGCAAACATTTATCTAACAATCCTAGCCTGCATAAACGCCTTTCAGTTACTACCACTCCGCAAACACCTGCTTTTCAATAAGGCTAAACTAATTCACAAAATCCTATATCGGAATGCCCCAAATTACCTTTGGCTATTGTCTTGTCTTTTCTCTCGTGCCTAAGGCGGCGCATAGGGCAGAAGTCGTGGCACTCCATGTTTGTGCGAGGCGTCAAACATTTGGAGCCAGAAATCTGATTCTGTAACAGTTGGGAGTTTTATGATGGCGGATTGTCCAGCCGCCGATCAACCGTCTTTAGTCAAGCTAGAAGAAAACACGTCCCGCCATCTTGACCCAAGCCGGAGACTCTTTAATTCCTCCGATGGTAGCATCGCACCACAATTGTTTAAATATAATGCTAGACACAGTAAACGATTAAATATATTACACATTCCAAAGCCTAGGATTGACTTATACAAAACAAGTTTAACGTACTCTGCAGCTCAGCTGTGGAACAATCTTCCACTAGAAATCAAAGACATCATCAATCCCTATACATATAATCGCAAATTATTCGAACACTATCTCAGTACGGATTAACTTCCCCCTTAATCATACAAATAATAATAATAACAAAACCCTAGTATAACAGCCAGTCCCATTTTGGTAGGCCAGTATATTCCACATGGCTAATAACAAGTGTCACGCCATTAGCTAATATTACTACTAAGTCGTATAGTAATAATGTGAGCATTATGCCCATGCCTTTATAATGCATATTTTTATATTGCTGCTGTACTCTGATAGCCTTGAATGATGTGTGAATGAAATAATGTATGAAAGAGAAGGGCAGAATGTTAGACGGGCCTGCGTGCCCAATTCTTAACCCTTTGAAAATAAAGTTTATTCGTTCGTTCGTTCACCATCTTCCCATTGTTCAAGATGCGCACATTTTACATCAATTAAGTGTGTATAGATATACCAATGTGTGTATCTGTTTGTGTGTTTTCACGTGTGTCTATTAATGTATCATATTCTCTCTCTCTCTCTCTCTCTCTCTCTCTCTCTCTCTCTCTGTGTGTGCTCGCGCGCGCGCGCGAGCGAGCGCGCGTGACTGCGTTTGTATATGTGCGTGATGTGTTTCTGTGTGTTTCTTGTACACCAGTGTAACATACACAAGACATAATATTTAACTGGTGTGTGAAAGATGAGTGGTTGGAAGGGTCGAATGTAAGACAGAATCTGCTTGCCCATTGTGTGACCTTTTGAAAATGAAGGTGGTTAGTTCGTCTGTTCTAAAAAATTCCGCGACTTCTCATAGTTTCACAATTTCCAGGCATACCGGCTTTAAGGATCAACAGCAACCGCATGCAATTTGGGAGCATATCGCTTTGCGTTCAATTCGATGATATCAGCAGAAAGCAAAATCAATCAATCAATCATGTGCCAGGCCGGAAAGCGTGGGCGGTCATGACTCGCCATTTCACTCTATCGCCAGAGTCGTGGATCAGCTCAGTGTTAATGTCTCGACCATGCCATGTGGCCAAGCCATCCAGGTATTTACTTCTCGGTCTTCCCCTTGGTCTGCTCCCTTCGATCTTGCCAGTTGTCACTAAGTTCTCCGATCCATTTCTTCTCATAATATGTCCAAAAAATTTTGACTGTCTACGTCTAATTTCTCTAATCAATTTACGATTTTCATTTGTCTCCTCTAGTACTTGGTCATTGGTTTTTCTGTGTGTCCATGGTATTCTTTGCATTTTCCTCAGAAACCACATTTCTACAGCCATCAGATGTCCAAGTTTCACATCCATACAAAAGAACAGGCTCTATGTAGTACCTCAACACTCTATTTCTCGTTTTAATTGACATCTTTTTATTGGTCAGTATGTTTTTCATCTTGCTAAAGGCGATTCTTGTTCTAATCTCTGCAAAGCCTTTAAGCGAATCATAATGAACTAGGCACTTTTAAAGAAGGTAGTTTGCCGTTGTAAGCAAAAGCAAACTACTAAACGTGAAATTCCCGAGTAAATCACAAACAGTTAATAAATGCTGGGGTTTATTGCAGCGTTATGTAAAGGGACATCCAACCAACATATACAGCTTACTCTTCTTTATCTTGTTGTGATTGTTGTGTTTGGGGTTTAGACTGTCAGATGCACTTTCACGTTGAAATCTTGGTAGTCGACGTTGAGTTAGTTCTGTATGTTTTATGATAGCCTGGACAGCTCTCTTTTAACAGTTAGTTAGTTAGTCAGTCAGTCAGTCAGTCAGTCAGTCAGTCAGTCAGTCAGTCAGTCAGTCAGTTAGTTAGTTAGTTAGTTAGTTATTAGTTAGTTAGTTAGTTAGTTAGTTAGTTAGTTAGTTAGTTAGTTAGTTAGTTAGTTAGTTAGTTATCTGTTGGGGTATAATCTCTGCACTCCGGACAAGTCCTTAGGTACTCACCCCCACCCACCCCACACCCATCATATGCATCAGTATCCAGTTGTTAATAGTGCCAGTTCTGTGTTGGTTGACGAGGCCCCTCATTCCCTCGATGTGCCTCTCGTGTCTGACCGTGCCAATTCTAACTTCCAAGTCTTTCATTCTGGCCTAAGAAGTGAATTCACTGGCGTTAAAGTCCTCCGCTCTCGACATCTCTCTAAGGGTGTTAATATCACCGTCACGATCCGTAGGCTGGCCATCTGCAGGGGATGCAGAACCAGCAAGTTTCAGTTTGTTCATTTCCCTCAACTCAAGCATATCCCGGAACGAAGAGAAGGAACTCTACAACAGACCTCCGCAGCGATTCAACCCACTGCCTGTGTACAGAACCCGCCTCTCTCTGTTTCTAATAGTGTGAGACTTCATCTTCTTCTTCACAGTCTCCTGCCTGTTTTGCAAGGTTATCTTTATCAATTCCCTTCACACCACCATGAAGCGGAACACCCTGAAGTGAGATTAGCTCTCTGACAACAACCTTGCTTTGTGGAACACCCTGAAGTGAGATTAGCTCTCTGACAACAACCTTGCTTTGTGGAACACCCTGAAGTGAGATTAGCTCTCTGACAACAACCTTGCTTTGTGGAACACCCTGAAGTGAGATTAGCTCTCTGACAACAACCTTGCTTTGTGCGCCGTCCGGCAATGGGAGCTGGCCAACGGCAATAGCGTGTAGTACAGATAATGTATCAGGGGAGACGACTGCCTGGCGACAGTCAAAGCCGGTGGCGTAATTCTTGTATGCCTGCACGAATAAACAAAAGCCATCTCCGTAATGGTAACAGCTATTATATATTCCAAATTGTAACTTAGAAGGATAGAGTACGAGACGACTTGTGACAATTACACATGTGTTTCTTGAACACAGAATAAATTTATAAATTCGGTCATTCATACAAAAAGATGAACGCACGCACGCGAACAACCATATACAGACACATATACACACACATACCACATACATGCACACACACATAGTACGCAATAACCACCAACACTTGTAAACAACGTAAGTAAAGGACCCCTTTCACAAACCCCAGGGCAAATTCGGCATTTAGTGCCCCATACTTTTATTGACCAATCGACACTCGATGGGTAAGTGGTAAGTATCAAGTTAGCCTCTTTATTTCCATTGACTTTACCTGGTACCACTTTTAGGCTCAATCGATCTGGGATCCCAGGCCATCTTTACACATCCGGACCGGCAGGCAAGTGTTTAGCCCAACGCAACCGCGAATCCCACCAACATCAGAATACATCAAAACATGTCATGTTAGATCGCATAAAGATCTATTTATAGATTATGTGCCACAAAGTGAATTACGTTCCACGGTTTGGTCAAGCCTATGGCTTAGGGGTGGACAAACTGTTTGTGCGTAGGGCCGCATTGACAAATGTAAAGCTATTGGGGAGCCGCATACATATTATGTCCACTTTGTTTACAGCAACCTATCACAATAAGTAATTATGAATTATTTATAGGTTACTAGCTGACCAGGCCCGGCGTCGGCAGGCACTTCGCGGGGAGCGTCTCATTTAATTCATATAAGTAGTCATTATACATTCAAATACATTTCTCTAAGCGCACACAGTATGCGTTCGGCCCCTGCTCCCGTTCCCATTCCCGTTGCTCGTCTGTTTCTGATGCTTCTGTTCCCGTTCCCGTTGCTCGTCTGTTTCTGATGCTCCCGTTCCCGTTGCTCGTTTGTTTAGGATGCTCCCGTTCCCGTTGATCGTCTGTTTCTGAAGCACATAATGCCTTTTTCTTTCGAGTAAATATTAAACATTGATTTTAAACTAACTAACTATTTCAGCTGGATCCGCGGGAGGGAGAACAACATCTATACAAAATTTCATCTCAGTCGGATGGACCGTTCAGGAACGCATAAAGGACACACAAAGAAACAAACAAATTTATAGTTAGTTAGTTAGTTAGTCGACAGATCATCCGCATTGCACATCGAACCATTCAGTCTATAAGTGCTCGGATCCCCTCCTCAGCAAATCCCGCAGCGTGTAGCGGCTAACGACACCAGTTCTGTGTTGGTTTATCAATCTGCTTTGGCTTCCTGTGTAGTGTTCTTGTTTGGCCACCCCTCTTTTAATTTGCTGTTCTTGCAGTCTGGCCATGGTTGTAGATTCACAGTCATCACTTGGTTCACGAAAGAGTCTTACTTCTCGTTGAGCATTCAGAATGTCAGCCTGGTCCATGGCGCGTCCACCCTCCACAGTAGCCTCACCTGCGAGCTTGTCAACCCGCTCATTTCCTTGTACTCCCGCATGCCCTGGCACGAAGATGAAACTAATCTTTGTCAGCCGAGACCGCTCCAGAGGCAGCAACCATTCTCTTCGGATCGACCCCTCCTCTATCCTCTTGATCATGTTCATTGAGTCGCTAAGGAAACATGCCCTAGTGAATGTCTGTGTCTCGAGCCATGTTATTGCTTTACTTACTGCCATGACTTCCATAGTCAGGCTACTTGTGGTTTCAGTGAAAGCACCAGAGTCCTCCTTCACAATTCTCCCTCCGGCCCGAGCTGTAAAGGCCCATGAGCTTCTCACATGTCGGACGACCGACCCATCTGTGTAGATGACCGCATCACCGTCTAGCGAATTCTCGAAAATCAACGCTTGTACTTCAGCCTCCACAGCAGTCGGATTTTCTTGTCTGCATTTTCTATCTAGTTGGATGCAAACTGAAAAGGATGTGCAGAAATCTGTTGGCACTTGCACCCACTCCACGCCAGGTTCTAAGTCCTCAAGTGAACACACCTGTTGAAGAATGTCTTCGGCTTGACCCATCCACGACCGTCCTCTTTTTAACCTGCTGCCCTTCGCCTTCATAATTTCACTTCTCTTCTTCTTCTCATCATGTTCCTCTTGTACCTTGCGGTGTCGAGGTGAAGTATAAACTTCGTGAGAGTGCCCGGTTATGGGCTTCGTATATCGACATTCCCATGGATTCTGTTATTCCCTCAGTCCAACGTTTACGTGGTCGGCCTCTTCCTCTGTTTCCATCTGGTCTGTACATCATTGCTTGTTGTGGCATGCTGTTGACTGGTAGCCTACTTGCATGGCCAAACCATTTGACTTGCTGCTTTCTAATAAAATCTAGAGCAGCTTTAACCCCTACTTTAGTCCTGATTTCTTCATTTCTGATCTTATCTCTTCTTGATACGTTGAGTATTCTTCTCAGAAACCTCATTTCTGTTGTTGTGATTTTTCTTTTCTCTTTTTCTGTCATTGTCCAGGTTTGGCATTGGTAGCACAGAGTTGGTAGGAAGATTGTGTTGTAAAGTGCTTTCTTAGTAGTTATTGATACATGTTTGTTCTTTAGTATTGGTGCCATTTGTCCAATGAGTTGGTTTGCCTTATTGCACCTATTTTCGATCTCGTCTTCTGATCTGCCATTTCATGATATTATACTTCCTAGGTATAATTTCACTAGGCATTGGATTTTGTGTGTTTGCGTTAACTCTGAGGTAGGCGCGTGCCCTGCGGACTTGTATTCTCTCTTCAATGGTTGGAAAATCAAGAAGGTAGCGCATCGCCCTGCATGCTGTATCACTTGTACATCCAAGAATAATGCGCATAGCTTCATTCTGTATCCTTTCCATCCTTTCTATCTGCTTACTGCTGAGAGTCAGGATTGCCATTGCATACTCCAAACCAGACATGACCAGCCCCTCGTACAGAAGACATAGATGGCGCTGCTCACAGTTTGCTGCCGCCATCACCCGCATCGCAGCCAAACCCCGCTTGGCCTTAAACAACAAATATATATATAGTAGAATAGTAGAAGATAGTAGAAGATATGGAAATATGGTATGTGGCCAAAATATTGGAAGAGAACTATCTTCATTACAATAACTAAAAAGGGCAACCTGAAACTACTGAATGTAACACACAATAAATGCTGGGTTGACCGCGGAGTACTTCAAAGGATATGCAACTAATTTTATCGCCAACCATTTTTTTTTTTACATTATTCAGTGTAGTAATAGAAGAATAAAACATTCAATGTGATGTCGAAGAGAAATAAAAAATTGAGTTAGAAAACTTTCACGTATCTAACATAGATGCATTATTTTTATGAAAACTTTGAAGATGCCTTAAAGTTTTTATCACTTTGTTTATAACGCATATGACTGTAGATAACTTCTTTAAACATTTTATAAAACTTTAAGAAAAATACAACAATTATTTAAATTACATAATATAGCAATGCTACTAAAAGTAATGTCCCTTGATATAACTTTTGTTGTTAAGCCCCCTTGAAATATTTTAATTATACTTGTTTCATTTTAATGTTGTTTTATTACGTACAAAACTGTTTTCTTCTTCTTCCTCTGCGTTCATCCGGAGTTTTTTTCGGACGTGATTGCGTTGTGCCTGTTTACAGCAGAGTTGCGTTCTTGCGCCGTTAGGCCGACACATCCGACTTCTGCGGGCAATTGTTGACCGGGTTAACCTTCCCGGGCAAAACTGTTTTTAAACTAACTATTTCGGTTAGATCCGCGGGAGTGAGAACAACATCTGTACAAAATTTCATCTCAATCGGATGGATCGTTCGGGAACGCATAAAGGACAAACAAACAAACAAACACACATCTCTTATATATATATATATATATATATATATATATATATATATATATATATAGATTAAACAGTATAAATCAATCATGTGCCATACCGGAAAGCGTGGGCTGTCATGACTCGCCATTTCACTCGATCACCAGAGTCGTGGATCAGCTCATTGTTCCTGTCTCGACCTTGCCATGTGGCCAAGCCATCCAGGTATTTACTTCTCGGTCTTCCCCTTGGTCTGTTCCCTTCGATCATGCCAGTTCAAAAGTTGGCACTAAGTTTTCCAATCAATGTCTTCTCATAACATGTCTAAAATATTTTGACTGTCTACGTCTAATTTCTCTAATCAATTTACGATTTTCTTTGTCTCCTGTAGTACTTGGTCTTGGTTTTTCTGTCTGTCCATGGTATTCTTTGCATTTGTCTCAGAAACCACATTTCTACAGCCATTAGATGTTTCTCAGCTTGATTGCTCATTGTCCAAGTTTCACATCCATACAAAAGAACAGGCTCTATGTAGCATCTCACCATTCTTTTTCTCGTTTCAATTAACATCTTTTTATTGGTCAGTATGTTCTTCATCTTGCTAAAGGCTACTTTCGCCATGGCGATTCTTGTTCTAATCTCTTCAATGCATCTCCCATCAGATGTTATGACTGTTCCGAGATAATTGTACCCATTCACTTTTTGAAGAATATTCCAATTTACTTGCATATTACATTGTTTGTTTCGTTCTTCCTAGTGACGACCATAATCTGTGTCTTTTTAACAATTTAATTCTAACCCCAGTTGTTCAATGTGTGCAACAACCACGTCTTCTAATTGTTGCAGATCCTGCTCATTGTCTGCAATCAATACTGTATCATCTGCATATCTAATGTTATTGATGTTTCGTCCTCTAATGCTGATTCCATTTACATCTTCTACATTTCTGAAAATATTTTCACTGTATAAGGAAAAATGATCTGGAGACATTACACATCCCTGCCTAACACCTCTCTTAATAGGTTGATATTGTCCCACTTCATTATCAACCCTTATGGCAGCTTGTTGTTTCCAATATATGTTTTTTATAAGTTTAATGTCTTTCCCATCAATTTGTAGATCTGCAAGCATATCTACCATGTTGACATGCCTTACTCCATCGAAAGCCTTTGTGTAGTCAATATCTTTGTTTACTTCTATAGAACGTTCAATAACTGATCGCAGCATATACACAGCGTTTACTGCACCCTTTCCTTGTACAAACCCACATTGTTCTTCCCCTACTTTAGGTTGTATTTTTTTCCTCACTCTTTGCATGATAATTCGTAGCAAAAAAAATTGTGATGTGACTCGGTATACGAATTGTTCTACGTTGATCACATTTCATGGCTCCTGGTTTCTTTGGATTGCAATAAATTGAGAATTACATAATTTAGAAGGTAAATCTCCGGTATCATATAATGTGTTCAGCAGCTGGTGAATTTCTCTATTCCATATTCTTCTAAAGCAGGGGTGGGCAAACTACGGCCCGCGGGTCGCATGCGGCCCGCCACCCGATTTTATGCGGCCCGCGAGGGCATTTAGGAATAAAATATGTTACTTCGTTTTTAAGTTATTTTGTTGAATTTTAAAGAATTTCATGTACCGTTATGATTATATGATTATTTCAACATTTTTGATAAGATTTCTTTCTAATTATCAATTTTGTAAACAGTCCTTGGCCTTCGTAATGTAATGCTTCTTCTTCTTTCGTTCGCCTTAAATACTATAACTGCAATGTTGCCTCTTGTGTGAATTTAACTGTCCTTTTTAGTTCACTCAGCAGTCCATAGAGTTTATCTTCCACTGTCGTCTCACTTGGCCAGAAGGTTAGCCTAGACATGTTGTAATTTGGGCAGTCTTTGAGTATGTGCTCTGCTGTCTGCGACGATAATCCACACGTGCACATGGCTGATTCACCAATCTTGAATCTTGTATACATGTGGTTGCGCATTCTATTGTGTCTTGTTCTGAGGAGCAGAATAATGACTTGTTTTCGTCTGTCCATAACGTGGTAGTCGTCTTGAGCAGGTTTTGGTGGCTCTCTGACTGATTTGATCATTTTTTTCTTTTGGTGGTAACGGGCACTGGCTGTTCTTCTTTTGCTCCTTCATTAGCCAATCGATCAGTTCTGTCGTTTCCGGGTACTCCACAGTGGGATGGTATCCACTGTATGGTGACCTTATGCTGGCTGCTAAGTTAAGAAAGTAGTGTCCTTAATACTGACAATTTCCAAGACATCATTTCGTTTTCGTTGAGGTGAGTTTCTTGCATTCCAGTGCATTAGTTTTAGTCTTTGTTTCGTATGGCCAGACGCTCTATTCTCAGATCCCCTGGCTCCACAGGACATCTGAGAAGGACCTCCAGTAGTTGTGGTTGGACTCTTTCGAAGCATATGGCGTGACACTGCACCTGCCTCGGGGTCCAAAGTAAGGCGAGCACCGTAACATTTAGCCGTAGTCGACATATTTCATAGCGCGTGATTGGTGGCATCCTGATTTCTGTGGTGCGCCTCCTCGCTGGTTGCCTCTTTATTCAGCACCTTTCCTTTGCTGGAGCAGATTGTGGTCTTACTCGAGTTTAGGTGTGTAGGTACGCACACACATGTCTGCGTATGCACGCACGAGCATACACATCTAAAGCGTTCTGTATATTTCTCGTCTGATAACCAGTATCATATCTTCACCCTTGATGTGGCCTCACTGTACACTTCTATCCCTCATAATGATGGTCTCTCAGCTTTAAAGTTCTTCCTGGACAGGCGCCCCAACCCTACTATTGCCACGGATGAACTGGTCCTTACTCTCAACTCATTTGAGTTTAACGGCCAGTACTTCAATCAGATCAGCGGGGTTGCAATGGGTACTAAAATGGGCCCTAGCTATGCATGTCTTTTTATGGGCCACCTTGAGTACCAGATATGGCAACTCTACAACGGTAGAGTCCCTGAACTATACAGGCGGTACATTGATGATGGTGTTGGCGTCACCTGTATGCCATTAGCGGATCTCGAAACATTCATAGGCTTCTTCTCCAATTTTCATCTTACTATCAAACTCACTTCCCATATTTCCTCGACGTCTGTCAACTTCTTAGACCTTACTGTTTTCATTGGAACCCATCGTCTCACCACGACGGTCTACTACAAACCGAATGACTCTCACGCCTTTCTACTCTACACCTCCTCTCACCCTCCGTCCTGTAAAGACGCAATTCCTTATTCTCAACTTCTGCACCTTCGACGACTATGCCAAGATGATGAGGATTTTCGCCACAGGGCTCAGGAAATGTTGGACTTCTTCAGGCTCCGTGGCTATCCTGATCATGTCCTTTCTTCACCCTTCTGCCGGGCTCTACCCATTAGCCGCGCAGAGGCCCTCACCTCTGCACCTAAACCAAAAAACCTTCGACCGGTACTTTCTCTTACCTACCATCCGCACAATATTTCAGTCAAAAATATCCTGTTTCGACATCTATCTATCCTTCAAGCTGACACTACTACCAGCGCGATATTTTCAGAGAAACCACTAGTGGCCTACAGACGTGATCGCAACCTCAAAGATGTACTCGTCCATAATAGAGTACAGGGATCTCCACCTCCACCATCACAATTAGTGTCAAAGACTCAGGGAAGACCACCCTGAATGAGTGGTCTACCTCAAGTAGATTAGAGGTAACCCAGTGCCCCTACACGAGGGCAGGGTAGGTGTAGGGAGTAGATAGGAAGGGGAACTATCAAACAGTTCTCTCATGAGACACGGAGGTGTCAACCAGAGAGTAAGCACTCTGGTCACGGCATAATCACGCCAACGTGATAGACACGGAGAACTAGAATGAAACTCAAGAGAGGCCACTACTCTAAGCGTGCTGAATGATGCAGCACGCAAAAGCCGAAGTGCGCACAAGGTCCCTCCGCGTACTGTGTAGTCAGCACGCGGAGAATAGTCAGACAGGGGACAGACTTCGTAGGGAACACATCGCTTAGCGTCGATGCGTATTCTTTAGCCGAGTAGATAGAATTAGCAGTAGGGTTAGGAACGACTAGTGATAGGCAATTCTGTGCATTCATGTGTGATTCATTAGCGACCGTTTTGTGCATTTATGTAATGTAAAGAGCCAGTGGCAATAAAATGTGTAATCAATTCCTCTCGTACGACTGACAAATCTTTTTGTGTGGTGCGAGAGAAGTTTATCCCGTAATGCCTGTAGCATCGCTTGATGACAGGCTAGGATAAAAGTGGTGTCAGAAGTGTAGCTTGGACAATTGTTCAAGCTAAAACACTCACCCACGGCTCTAAAATAGTATTACTGTCAGTTAATCACAGGGTTTAATTTGTGTTAGTGAATAATGGCGTGTGCAGACTAGAACAAAGTGCGAGCTGTGCCCATCGTGACCGATTAACGTTTATTTATGCTTATTGAAATGTTTTGTGCTTATGAACATGTTTTCTTCTGATTTGTAAGTATTATTATTATAGTTTTGTATCATTTATTTCTACAATTACTGATTTATTTATGAGTATTTGTCAAAAATGATTTACGGCGGAGCAATACACAAGAAATGAGCCGGCGACAATATCGATTTTTCCAATCTAAAAATAGCGCTGCGCCTATGACGTATCGCGACTGACAAACAGCTGCCCTACGCCATTTGCAATCAGCGACGGATTGTTTACAATCACCAAGCGGCTGCTCGCCTGAATCTTTGGCTTATATTAAATTTATTTTTATTTATTAAATCTCTCTCTCTTTCTATCTCTCTCTTCTGTCTCTCTCTCTCTCTGACTCGTTCTGTCTCTTTCTGTGTGAGTGTGTGTGTGTGTATGTGTGTGTGTGTGTGTGTCAGTATGTTTGTCTGTTTGTCACTCTCCGCTTTCATACATTATTTCATTCATACATCTCTTATTAGATTCATCTTAAACAATAGCAACAATAGTATATGTATATTAAACTGACGAGGAGCATACGAAATATCAGTTACTGCATGCCTAACTTTTACATATTATTAGTACTGTAATGATGAAAATTCATTATTGAAATATACCGCAGGAAACAAATATAACTGAGACCTTACTTTGCATACCATAATTATTTTAAGGAGGTCTGTAATTTGACAATCGGATGCCTTGGTGTAACAGTTACATTGACAGTGGCATGAGCGCGGTAGCGTCAGGGTTCGATGCCATCTCTCGTCGTTTGCTACGACAGCGAAAGACTGGTCGAATCTTTATCCTCATTATGATGGCCACAAACATCCCAATACAATAAGCGTCAGCAAACTAGTCGTAGATATGTCTCAATATACAATTATAAATGTCAAAACAATGTTTCACGTAGTGAATTTGAATAATGAAGACACAAACCATAGAAAATTATAAATGTGGTTTGCGTGCCTGGTCGGATGAGTATTTGACGTTCGCTACGGGAGAAAAAGACTGGCCAACTGCCGCAGGTCTACACAATGTGATGGTCATAACACTTTACATACGTTAGTATTGTTACTCTTCGCTGGCTGTTGAGGACGAAGCCAGAGCACGTATGGGAATTCCCTATTGCTGTGATATCGGTTCTTGACCCAACTTAAACGACTGAGTTCTTGTTCATAAGAACAATCTATGGCTAGCGTTAGTGGGCATGTTCCGTGCACTCAGGCCTAGGCAATGTGAAGGTCATAACACTTTAGATATCTACTGCAGGTTCCTGCTGGGGGGCTCGTTATGATTCAATTATCTTGCTGTTGCATGTAATGTGGCTATGTGTATCTCTAAAGATTGTTTAGAAGATTGATTGATTCACAGCTGAGCTGCGAAGTAAGTTAGGCTTGTCTTGTGTAAGTCAATACCATACATTGTGGGAATGTGTGCTTAGGCGTTTGGTGTGTCTTGCATTACATGTAAACAATGGCTAAAGGTAATTTGGAGCACTGGTGATAGGATTTGATTAACTTGTGTGAATGTCAACACAAAACCATAACCAAAATATTGCACGATTTCTTGCCTGGCATATTTCGCTGCATCTCGTCAGATGCATACTGCAGTGTTCCATATCATATGAAGTAATTAAACAAATAATACTTTGACTGAAACACTAAGTACATAGTTGCTGATATCGTTCCAATATGGACAACTATATCTCCAAGGATGTCTATAAAGCAGTGCTGTTTACATATCAACGGCAGGAATCGCCTAATACAGTGGTTAAGATTATGTTACGATTGTGTTAATACAAGAACCAATTGCTTGATATTGTTTTTGCCTCCATACTTTCCGGTTCTGTACTTCGCGCCCTTCTGAAATTCGTTTTATAACATAAGTAGACCCGCAAATCATATTTTATGTAGACGTCTGGGCTTGTTCTAGTATATGTTATTAAATTTACCTTCCATTTTTATGTATACTGTGTGGGGGCGGGGGGGGGGGGAGAAAGATTTATAGTGAGGAAATACGAAATGGAGGATGACATTCTGAATATATGGTGAAGGGGTGCATGGGCCAAAAAAATTTGAGAACCACTGGCCTAATAGATAATGCTTCGATATATTTGGGCAATACATTGTTGAAAAGTACCGTGTCCGTCAGTGTAACGATAAAGACGATACGCTGACACTGGCATGTGCGCGGTGGGACGAAGGTAATTACTGCACTTAGTAAGGCAATTGTTACTTAAAGTAGTAATATAGACTGCCTTTAACATTCAGTGAATCCTATAACTGTTCACATAGATTGGCAATCAGTGAATCCTATAACTGTTCACATAGATTGGCAATCAGTGAATCCTGTAACTGCTCACATAGATTGGCAATCAGTGAATCCTATAACTGTTCACATAGATTGGCAATCAGTGAATCCTGTAACTGCTCACATAGATTGGCAATCAGTGAATCCTATAACTGTTGACATAGATTGGCAATCAGTGAATCCTCTAACTGTTCACATAGATTGGCAATCAGTGAATCCTATAACTGTTCACATAGATTGGCAATCAGTGAATCCTGTAACTGCTCACATAGATTGGCAATCAGTGAATCCTATAACTGTTCACATAGATTGGCAACCACTACTACATTGCTGGGTCGGTCAAGTTTTAACATATGCAAACATTCGGGACAACACGTGTGTCAAGGTCTCCAAAGGACAGGACGGAGAGGACAGAGGACAGACATAGGACATGGGAATAGTGCGGGTATAGTAGACAGGTCCCTGCGCCCATGACAGGGGGTTACAGACAGGACTGTACCCTTGAATGACACGACAGGTTCACCTTGGACGGTATGACGCAGTACGCCTGCATCAACAGACGAGGGAAAGACAGGGCGACAGACCCGACTAGCATGACCTCCACGGACCCCACGAGGGTCAAGAACCTCGTGACCACCTAACTGAGTAGAAAACCTCAGACGGGACTCGGACTGTGGATGAGAGAGGATGCCTGACTGTGATTGAGAGAGATAATAGACCATTTGTTTAGACATCAGATTCGCTTCTGATAGTGAATGTGGCCGTTATTCGCCGTGTGTTAGTGTGGGTGCTGAAGCACGATTATGTTTACTCTCTGAACGAGCAAGAGTATTGCGAGAGCTGTGCGAGTTTATGAATTGATTTATGTAAATATTATCGGAATGATGTATGAACATTAAAGTTCGTTAACGCTGTACTCATGTTTTCATGCCTCATCTGTACTTACATCATCTGCCTGTCTGAACCCACTACATAAACCCCTAGAGACGTTGACAACGTGCTAACGTAGTTTACATTAGTCATTGAAACCTACACACACACAATGGTAGGCACATTCATTCATTCAGTAACATGTGCTTTGCCAAACCTCGCTCCCATAATAACCTTCAGGAAAATCTATCGATCATAAGCAAGATGTCCCGCATCCGATACACCCATCTGGAGATCATCCGCCACATCCTGCACCCATCTTCTCTTTGGCCTTCCTCTTCCTCTCTTCCTAGGCATATACCCCTCCATTATTGTTCTTTCCAAGCTTTCAGACGTTTCAAGTGACCAAAATATTTTAATTTACTTTGTTTTATCGTCTTTAATAGCCAACCTTCTTCAATATTCAGCTATTGAAGTATGGATGCATTTGTTCTTTTCTTTACCCAAGATATTCTTAGAACTCTTCTATAACATTTATATTCAGAGGCATTTATGCGCTGTTCAGCTTGTTTAGTAAGTCCATTTTGCAATGGGAAAGATGCATGCTCTTAAAAATCTAATTGTTGTAGTTCTGTCTGTTCTAGCACCATAATTTACTCAGTTGTTTTAGTCTTTGAAGAGCAATTGATAGTCGTCGTTTAATTTCTTTCATTGAGTCACCGTTGTTGGTAATCAATGGTAATCATCCAAGATATTGGATGGTAGGCACAAGTAAATAAAATATTCAGGTCAAGAAAATCACTGACATTCACCCCAGGTAGTGTTTATACGCTGGAAAGTAAACATTTTGTGAACTTTTTGTCATGACAAGTAATACATTACTTGTGTAAACATCTCCTAATATAGTTATATTGACATGTTAATGAGTTAATTGCGAACGTACACCATCCTAATGTTTAGAAATTGCTGTGTACTTTGCAACATTATTTTTGTGTGGAATTTCTTTTAAGCTCATATTTACATAAACTATATACTATTGATGAAAAAGTTCACAGTGAAAGGATTAAAAGTGAGAGGTTCAGTGTCAATGCACTGGGATTTTAGCCCAACTGGCTGGGTTTCTATTCGCCAAACAGCAAGCCACATGCTGTGAACATCGTACACAATACGAAAAACTGCACTCCTGGTCTGAACGACGCTATCCAAAATCGAAACATGTGACCTTTAGGTCACGAGGCTGATATCTTGACCATTTCCTCACTGAAACCTCTAAAGTATATACCATAGTGCACAAAATAATTACATATTTTTGGTAAGTTTCGACCTTAAATACTTCAGACCTAGCAGTTCGTGAAAGATGACAATGTTTTAATACAGAAAATATAATCCAAACTAAGAACATGTTTTGTCGCACAAGAAATGTAATGGGTTAACCTTAAGACACCAAGGAATGAAAAACCGTCCCGACACTGAAGTAACATAAGGTCTTGTGGTTCACAGAATGCCTCGCCAGCGAGAGTTGTGCGCGCAAGACTACCATCCTTTCTTATTAGTTCTTCTTCGTTGGCATTCAAGCCTCCACGTTAGTGTCTTTAATTTATGATGTAGTTAGCACCAGGTTCCTATCTATTCCCGTAGTTGTTTATAGGCGGCAGAAGGTAGATGTCATATTTGTTTACGTTCATTAGTACAAGTTTGGCAAGACTGCAGACGTTAATTGGTGGTTATCGGGCTCCACTTATATTTCACATTTACTTTGTGTCCACGGTGTATTTGACTTTCAAGGGTGAAAATGTGTGTGCACAAGAATGTTACACGATATAAATATTTAATTGTAGTTAGTTTTTCTAGTTTTTTAAATGTAACTTGTTCAACGGTCTTTTCCTCATGTTCTTTTTTATTTCAATTTGCAAAAGTAGTTTTAGTGCAAGTTAGGTATCCACGATCAGGGTTTAAAGGGGGAAAAAAATAAGTAAATGATCTTTATATACGTCCTAAGGCGAATTGGGCATAAATTATTAGACCCATATATTTATAGACCAATTGTCAACCCAGAGGTAACGTGACTGGATCACACCGAGCACCTGCACTTCCCGAGTCATTTCCCGGCAGATATTTTAGACTTAGTTCTCCTGAAAGACTAGTTCACTTTTAAACCTCCGCCCCGATGCGAATCCCAACTCATGACCAGCGGCCCGGCACGTGAGCGTCTGTTCACTACGCCACCGCGGCACCCTTCCAGGATCAGTTGGTTGTATACATCTCTGGTCAAGCCATCCATTGGCATCTTGATGTCTTGACAGACGATAGTTTGTTACATTGTGCTTCAAACAGGCAAAATAACTAAAACCCATGGCGGTGGCGAAAGTGACTGATAAGGCCAATTCGCGCTGTAAATGTTCGTCGACAGTGGATGCATGTGAACACATGGTCATTTTCACCATTATGCACCATCTTACGTCTTGCACGCTCCATGTGTGACTTATCTGCAATTATTATCTCCTTTGTCTTTATTACATTTATGATATTTGCCCTCCATAGACCGCGTTCAGCGGTGACTTGCTCCATATGTACATTATCAATGCCTATATCAATTATATCCCGCTTACACACATCTTTGTATCGTAGCAGAGGCCGACCCTGACATCTCTTACCCATCTGTAATTCACCAAAAAAGATGTCCTGTCCTTTGGTATTCTACCATCATCCATCCTCCTAACATGTCCTATCCATCTAAGTCTGCGAAGACTGAGCATGGAATACAACGTCACACAACCTGATCTTTCCAATACTTCAGTATTTGTGATTTTGTCTTGCCACGTAATATCAAGTATTCTTCGCATACACCGCAAATTGAAAGCCGTTTAATCGTTTCTCCTTGTGTGAGTAAGTTGACCAGGCTTCACTGCCATAAAGAAGAGTACTAAGAACACAGGCTTGAAAGACAGGGACTTTTGTTTTGGCAGTAAGCTTCCTGTTCTCCCAGACTCTTTTTGTTAACCTGTTTATTGTTGTTGCTTCCTTTACTAATCCCGATGTTGATTTCCTAATCTAGGGATAATTTGCTATTTACCTCTGATCCTAAAATGGTATATTATCTCCAGTTCAGAGTCGTCAATAAAGATTGATGGTACTCCATGTGCACGTTGTGACATGATCTGTGTCTTCTTTTTGCTAATTGTCAAACCAAATTCAGGACAAGCATTGGAGAATGCAAACAGTAGACGTTGTAATTCTTCCTCAGCGTGCGTTGTAATTGTAGCATCGTCTGCAAAAAACAACTCTCTGATCAGTACCTTCCTAATTTTGGTCTTGACCTTCAATCTCTGAGCATTGTAGAGTCCGCCATCTGAACGAAAGTGAAAGTATATACCACCATCCTGATTACGAAAGGCATATTTCAGTAGAAGTGAAAAGTATATTCCAAAGAGGGTGAGAGCTAGTACACAAACTTGCTTAACTCCACTCTTGATTTCAAACTCTGCTGATGTTGCACCATCAAGCTTGATTATACCCTTCATGCCTGTGTGGAACGATTTCACAATGGACAGAAGAGTTGGTGGGCAGCCAATCTTCTTTAGTGCCTTGAACAGATCCTCACGACTGACCAAATAAATTGGCTTTGTGAGGTGGATGAAGGCAATAAACAGTGGCTGATTGTGTTCACGGCATTGTTCTTGCATTTGTTGCAATGAGAATAGCATATCAATGGTAGACCGGTTCCGATGAAAGCCACACTGTGATTCGAGGTAGACATGATCTCCCAGGACTTGAAGTCTGCGCAGAACAATTCTGGCAAATACTTTCCCAAGAACACACAGAAGTGAGATACTCCTATAGTTATGATGCTTGAGTCTTTGAAATCCTATGGGACTTGTCCTGCTCGCCAGCATATTCGCTGTTGGATCTGTAGAGTGAGTGTGTCTTGCCCACTCCTTATAACATCTATTGGAATCCCATCCTTACCAGGAGCCTTGCCAGGTGCAAGTTCATTTATATGAATCACCCAAAAACATGAGAAGTAGATTGTGAGCTTTACTTAAACACGACTACAAGAGACAAATTGGACGTAGCGGCCAAAGCCTTCGTCAGCACAGGACAAAATAAATACAAACCAACACAAACCTACATGAAACACACTATGACAATATTAAACTATTAAACTAATTAAATTAAATGTACTCATCTGAATTCTGTGTCCTGGCTTGGAAAGACTGACACGCGTAGGGCTCCAGTGGATTAATAGGCAATAGGGATTAATAGAGTTCATTTATAACACACTTAACTTCTGTTATGGTGGGAAGTGTGTCCATGTGGTCAAGAGTTGACAGGGCCTCTATGGCGTTGAGGGCATCATCCGTAGTTTGGTTTCACTTGAGTAAAGCTCCAAATAGTGAGCTACGCATCTATCCATCTGCTGTTTCTTATCATTGATGATTTTTCCAGTCAAGTTTATCAGTGGCGCACTTTTTTTTTAATCATTGGACCACAGGCTTTCTTTATCCCTTCATACATGCTTCTGATGTTTCCCTTATCACCTGCATTTTGAATGGACTCACATAACTTGATGCTATAGTCATTCGCACACTGTCTGGCAGCATTTTGCACATCCTTCCAGTCCTGCCTCTTATTATCCACAGTGCCGTAAATCCCTACCGCTGTTTTATAAAGAGTTTCCTTAAGTTTACCCCAAGTTTCACTTGCTTTACAAAAGCACTAATCAGGATCGTGGGTGTTAATAATACCAATCCTGGGGCTAGATTTGTGTTTAGCTGTGTTGATTATCTTTGATCTCAGTCTAACCCTCACAACAACCAAAGAATCATCCGTATCACAGTCAGCGCTGTGGTAAATTCGAGTTAATTATGTTTGGTTGAGAAGTTGTCTCCGTGTGATGATGAAATCCAACTGATGCTAATCGCCGGATCTTGGATGTTTCCCTGTGACCTTATGCAGCTCTTTTGTTTTAAAAATGCAGTTTGTAATACATAGGTCATTTCTGGTGCATTGCTCCAACAGCCTTTGCCCATTTTCATTCATGCGACCGATGTTGTATTTTCCAAGGCACACTGGCCATGAACTCCACACGAGCATTGAAATCACCGAGCATATAAATGTAGTCGGATTTTGGAACTGCCTTGATCACAGAGTCTAACTCCTCATAGAATGAATCCTTCACTTCATCAGAGGAAGTGAGTGTGGGTGCATATGCAGTGAGAATGGTGGCAAAACCACTAGAGGTTGCCAAGCGCGGGAATAATAGTCTTTCATTACTTCCAGCTGGAATTCCAATCATTCCCTGTAGCGAATTCTTTACTACGAAGCCAACACCATGTTGCCTTTTTTCTGCCTGCACTCTACCCTTCCGAAAAAGGGTGTAATTGTTTTCCCTGAGTGACCCTTCCTTAGCGAGGCGAGTCTGCTGCAGACCAGCAATATCAATGTTAAGACGACTGAGTTTGGCATCAATCACAGCCGTTTTTCCCACATCGTCAATATTCGTCAGGTCAGTGGAAAATCCTGGACACATGGTTCTTACGTTCGAGGTTGCATGCCGTAGCTTTAGGTTTCTATTTTTCTTTTTAATAGTACCTGGTGCATTGGTTTTACAGTCTCCGATTTAGATTTTGTCCTAGCCCTAAGCACCCATTGAAGCAGGCAGGCTGTGGCGGATCATCACCCAATTGGTCGGGGGCTGCCTAGCTTGAGGCTGGCGGTAGCTGATCAGTGACACCTGTAGGTGTCTCCCACCGTTAGAGGCCACCAGTGGCTCCCCATGTCTACGCTAATTGACAAGGACTTATAACTCGTAACCGCTGCCTTTCACTTTGATTCCTAGACCGGTTAAGACCAGAGATGGAGTTATACCTCTCCATAGCACAAAGCCTGGGCTAAAATATAGAGACCGTGTGTTTCCCATGCAGCATGATCCCTCTTTCCGGCTGCCTAGTTCACTCCAGAGGAATGGTAACACCAATACATTTGGAACAAGACAAGCTGCAGAAGCTGCCGGATCCGCAAAGCAATGCTCTAACTGTCCGCCTGTCGGAGCATTGATCCTAGACCAGCCGCCAACCAAGGCTTAGGGCATGTTCTGTCCAGTCATGACAGTCTGTCTTTAGGCTGCATATCCTCGCACCAGGATAAGGCCCTCCCAATTGCGCTCTTCCGCCCGAAGCCGTTGGCACAATGTGGGGTGTCGGGTTTGGTAAGTGCCGCCTAACATTCGGCGCTAATAGAAAGCAGGTAGTACCGTCTACTGCCATACGGTAGCTCAGTCATATCTGACTAAGACCTGACACTGTCTGGTCAAGCAACAACTGGTATTTTCCTGAGGTGACCTGACGCACTCACTGCTAGGAGACGTTAAGCCAATGGACATTGTGATAAGTTTCATGGCGGAGAGCACGAGAATTCCCATATCCATATAGCTGGTGAGGATATGGTAACACAGCGGACAGATCGCTCGCAGACCGGCCCGTCGAACATGTCTTCGAATCTAATGGATTTTTTTTTTCGCGTTTCTATCCTGTTTCAGGATATTGCGGTCAACACCAGCATCTTTCAGCTGTATGTTGATTCCTAGGCTAGATTACGCTTATCAGCACGCCACGACTTTCTGAGCGACCGGCTCCATACTCTCATAAGTCACTGGCGCGACTCGAACCACTTCTAATTCGAATCTAATGGATGAGGATTTAAAATAAAAATAGATTTCTTCGACTCAGTTTATAATGAGCACCAGGAAATATTCAGGGACGTAAAGGCGGCTGGTGGGATGTTGACCACATCAGTCATCGAGTGTCCATTGATCTATAAATTTAAGGGGCTGGCACAACATACCCAGTACATCTCAAGGGTGTAAACGGATTCTCTCTTTTGTTGTGTAAAAAAAAGTTAGTTGCATATCCTCTCCAGGACGTTAGCAGTCAACTCCGGCATTGTTTGGCTGTGTATGATTCCTGTGCAAGTTAACGTTCAGTAGTTTGATTTCTGAACGACCGGCTCTCATACCGTTGTAAGCAAACCCACGCAAGGCGATCTGCTTCCAAATCGCCCGCAGATATGTTTCGAACGCTATATTCGAGATTACGAATTGCATTCGTAACTCCTTAGCCACATAACCTTCTTGTAACCTTGCCTGTATAGCGCCTTGTTTGTGTTTGTTATTAATGAAAGGAATACGATTAGCCGGATGTGTGCCGACATTTACGCTATGTTCGTATTATGAAATTCACAACGGATCCAGCTCTTTAGATTTATACTGTTTTGTAGTTTTTCTAACGGTATTTGCGTCTTACTGACTTTCTTTCAATGACGATATTTTATATTATCGACTATTAATCAACATAGAATATTTTTGAACAGGTGACAACCATACTAAACATTCCTCTTCCGCTTCTTTTGTAGTTTTGCCATTTTTTACCTCTTCACAACCTACTGGCTTCCGGTCTCCGACCCAGACAGGACAGTCAACTCAATTATTATAATCTGACACAGTGACGGCACGTGTGGACGTCTGGCGGGTTCGGTCTGGAATATTTCAATAACCGTACTATGCTTCTGCTGTCCAGGATTGTCTGATTCAGCTTTATTCTTCTTTTTCACTTATCCGAGCCTCTGCGGGTTTTTGTTTAAATGTCTAGCACAATCCGTTTTGCTTTTCTGTCTATCCCTGGGAGTTGCGCCGGTTCACCACATTCAGAGGTACTTGGTTTGATCGCAGCATAGGGCTGGGGATGTTTCTAAGAAACATTGCTATCTAAGTATATCACACGTCCCTGATCGCTAGGGCAGTAAAGATAGAACACCTAGACTTCTCGGATAAGGGCAAGAAACAGGTCTCGTGCGCAAATGTTGGAAGTTAAAAATTCCACGGCAGATGTAAATCTAAAACAAAAGTAGGCTGTTAGGTCGATGCTCTGACAAAAATGCTAGAAAAAAAAAAAAACCTACCCGAGGGTAGATGGAGCCCGTAAACTTGGATGGAATATGTCTAGAGAGAACACATCTGACACAAATGCATATGGAAGTGCTTATCTAGGTTGTGATGCACTCCCCGGGACAGACTAACAAAGAAGACGAAATGTATACTCAGACTCTCTTCTTTACAATCCGCCTGCCTTCATTTGTGTAACAAGACAGTACGATCTTAATCTGTTGCATCTGATAACTTTGAAAACTAGATACTGCATGTACATATGTGTTACGGGTGTGTAATTTCTTTATTAAAATAACTGCCAATGGATGCTGGCCTTCGTGTCTTCAAATGTGTATGTGTACTAAATATACAGTCTTGGCGTAGCCTTGAAATGACATAACATAAAAGATTGCTTATTTGTTCTTTCCAGTATCATAAGCTGTGCGGTCCTAAGGATGGTATAGTGAGCCTCGGTAGCATAGTGCCTAGACGGCAGTTTCCGTGGCGAAGTGGTCAAGCCGTCTGATTCGGGCTCCGAAGCTTGTGGGTTGGATTCCGGGCCACGTCCTTCAGTTCACATTGAATTTTTTTTCAGAGACCCTTTGGGATCGTCGCTGGAACTACGGCGTTCGTGCTTTGTGCAACGCTTTCCGGCTGCGGAAATAGACTGAGCCATATGGGATAAAACCTGGTGCAATGAAGTCGACCCTGTCAAACTTTTTTTTAAGTGCCTAGACTCTAGCCTGCCAGTCGTTTGGTTATGGATTCGAATCCGCATGTGGGATCAAGTCTTACATAGGTGCCATAAATGTCTTGAGAAGTAAAAGAGACCGGTGTGGTATTGGCCACAACATCATCAAGTGCCGCTTGGTCTTTAAATACATGGGTCTGGCCAGATATGCCGAATGTGCCGTCAGACGTGTACAGCGCTCCTTTAATTGTTTTTAATGGCCCATATGAATGAAATGGGTTAAAAATTGCAGTAAATCTGCGGTAATGTAAACGATAGAAAGACACGAAGTGTAGGAGTAGCCTTACAGAGTACAACACTCTGACACTTCCCTCTACACTTTGTCTTTTAATATGTGTGTATTGACATATACACGCACACACATATACATTTTATATATGAATAGGGGTGCGACAGGGGTGCCATCTGTCTGCAGTCTTCTTATTGACCATAAGTGGATCTTGAAGATAAGACTATCAACAGAAATGGAATTCAATGAAATCTGACAGACCCGTTTGACTTATACGTTTGCCCTCCTGTCTGTCTCACGGGGGAAATCCAACTTCATCATCATCAACTGTCCTGCCAGCTGGCGTAGGCGTTCATGGCTCACCACAGATCTCGGTCTTTGGTGTTCTGGATTAACTCTGCTGATGATATTCCTCCATGCCACCGTCTCAATCCATCAAGCATCGTTTCTCTTGGTCTACCTCTGCCTCTCTTCCCCTCGATCTTTCCAGTTGTCACGATATTCTCCAATGCCTCTCTTATCATCACATGATCAAAGAAAGCTGCTTGTTTTTTCTATTGTTGTATATAGTGTTCTAGTTTCATTACCCTCTTTCAGGCAATCGTTGTTAGTAACTCTGGCAGTCCAAGGAATTCGCAACATTCGTCTTAAAAACCACATCTCTGTTGCTTCTAAGTTCTTCCTAAGTTGTTCATTTACATTCCAAGATTCACTGCCATACAGCAATACATGTTCTATATAGCATTTTAGCACTCTCTTTCTTACATTCAATGAAAGTGACTTGTTGTATAGGATACTCTTCATTTTCTGAAATGCGGCTTTTGCCTGCCCTATTCTGCTCTTAATCTCTGTTGTACATCTTCCTTCTGATGTTATAAATGCCTCTAGACATTTAAAACTATCCACCTGGTTAAGAAGTGTCCCTTCTATTTCTATTTCACATGTTGGTGTCACCTTTTTCTTTGATATCACAATTGGTACTGATTTCTTGATATTCAAGGAGAGTCCTTTGTTTGCACTCTATGTTACTACAATATCCAACAATTGTTGTAGATCTGTAGCGTTATTCTCAACCAATACTGTGTCATCTGCATAGCGTATATAGTTTATATTATAACCTCCGATTTGTATGCCTGGCTTCTCTTTGATTTCTCTCATTATTACTTCACTATAGAAGGAGGAGAGATTCGGTGACAGGACACATCCCTGTCGTACTCCTAGCTTTATTTGTTCATAATTGCCCTCTTTATTTCCTATTTTAATTGCTGCTGCTTGGTTCCAGTAAATAGTCTTTATTATTCTGAGACCCTTCCCACCAATGTTAATATCTTCCAACATTTTAATCAATTCATTATATTTTACTTTATCAGATGCCTTAGTATAATCTATGAAGCACAAATATGTCTTTCTGTTTCATTGTTGATTTTTCTATGTGTGTTCGTAACGTATATATTGCATTGTTTGTACCCTTTCCTTCCACAAATCCATACTGTTCTTCTCCAATTTCCATATTTATGTTCTTTTTTGTTCTACTCATTATAATTCTAAGTAGAAACTTAGTGACATGGTTTATGGGGTTGATTGTACGATAATCTTCGCATTCAAGAGTACCTGGTCTTTTTGGTATAGCTATAAATACCGATTTTAGCATATCTCTCGGCAGATATCCACTGCTGTAAATATCATTCAACATTTTGGTTAATATATCTACTCCATATTCTCCCAGTACTGCTAATTCTTCTGGTGTGATTCCATCTGGTCCAGCTGTTTTTCCTTTCTTCGTATGTTTCATAGTGCCAGCGACTTCTTCTTTTAGAATAGGTGGGCCTTCTAGGTTACTTTCATCTGTTAATCCTTCCCTTTCTCCATAATATAAATCTCTTATATACTCATTCCACCTTTTCATTACAGCATCTTCCTCCAATAATATCTTTCCTGTTGTTTTTTTAATTTTAAGCACCCTATATTTGTTTTTATTTTTCTTTCCGTGAGCTCACTGAGTTGTCTGTGCATATTTTTGAATCTTTAATAGAATTTAATTCATTTTTTTGCACTGCTCGTTTATCCAACTCTCTTTTCCTTCACACATTTATCTCTTATTTATGTATTTATCTTAGCATTTGTCAATTGTACTCTGTCTTCTTTTGGCCATCAATTTTAAGATTTCTTCAGTCATCCATTTCTGCTTAGCTTTTTGTCTTTCCTTCCCCAATATTTCTTTACTTTTTTGATGAAGGGAGTCCCTTCACACACACACACACACACACACACACACACACACACACACACACACACACACACACACACACATATATATATATATATATATATATATATATATATATATATATATATATATATATATATCATGTGCCATGCCGGAAAGCGTGGGCGGTCATGACTCGCCATTTCACTCGATCACCAGTATATATATATATATATATATATATATATATATATATATATATATATATATATATATATATATATATATATATATATATATATATATTTATTATTATTATTATTATTATTATTATTAAGTGTTATATATTTATTCTTAATTTATGTTTAGAATCACCATTGACAATGATCGCGGCGTTGTAGTGATTACGACGTTACACTTTCATGTTCATGAGCGCGGTCGGATGATGCTTCCATGCCAGCTTGCTACGGGAGAAAAGAATGGTCATTTATTCTATCTAACATTATACTTCCTTTTCATCTTCTTCGTCTGTGTGACTCAATATATTACTTCACGTTTATTAAAAGTTAAAGTGATTTATTGAAACTACATGATATGATAAGTGTTGTTACGCTTCAGGCTTCTACAATTGTTGACAGCAAGTGCGGCTGAGTGTTGTCCTCATATGAAGCATTCCTCTGCTTTAGAAATAAATACTTCAAAAATAAACAGAAATATCAATCGTCGGGGACATAAAAGGTCATTGAAAGAACGCCATAAATAAATTCACAGATATTGATTCCTTCTTCAAGTAGACAGAGGAAGAGAGTTGAAATCGGAGACAATATTAGAAAATAGATAAATTATGAATTTATTTATCAGTTTAAATAATAATTTCTGACTTCATCTATTAGTTTCATTGATCATTTAGTGGCTTATGTAAATCATAAGGATATTATAACCGATATCTTCAGCATTTTGGCTATAGACTGTGTTTCTCACGTTTATTTTTCTACTGACATTTTCTTGTCGTCAGCTCTGTTTGTCTACTACACGTTCTTCCCCTCTTCCTTCTTTCTCTTCCTAAACATAATAAACAGACATATAGACTGATATCGTATTGTGATCGACAATGGGGAATGCGTTGACCAGAACCAGGGCTGTATGTTATGATACTAATACAACACACTGATCAAAACACGAACGTTACACGAACATCTGATGTGCTTATAGAAGACCGCTCACACATTCAATCACACTGATCAAAACACGAACGTTACACGAACATCTGATGTGCTTATAGAAGACCGCTCACACATTCAATCACACTGATCAAACACGAACGTTACACGAACATCTGATGTGCTTATAGAATACCGCTCACACATTCAATCACACTGATCAAAACACGAACGTTACACGAACATCTGATGTGCTTATAGAAGACCGCTCACACATTCAATCACACTGATCAAACACGAACGTTACAACGAACATCTGATGTGCTTATATGAAGACCGCTCACACATTCAATCACACTGATCAAAAACACGAACGTTACACGAACATCTGATGTGCTTATAGAAGACCGCTCACACATTCAATCACACTGATCAAAACACGAACGTTACACGACATCTGATGTGCTTATAGAAGACCGCTCACACATTCAATCACAACTGATCAAAACACGAACGTTACACGAACATCTGATGGCTTATAGAAGACCGCTCACACATTCAATCACACTGATCAAACACACGAACGTTACACGAACATCTGATGTGCTTATAGAAGACCGCTCACACATTCAATCAACTGATCAAAACACGAACGTTACACGAACATCTGATGTGCTTATAGAAGACCGCTCACACATTCAATCACACTGATCAAAACACGAACTTTACACGAACATCTGATGTGCTTATAGAAGACCGCTCACACATTCAATCACACTGATCAAACACGAACGTTACACGAACATCTGATGTGCTTATAGAAGACCGCTCACACATTCAATCACACTGATCAAAACACGAACGTTACATCGAACATCTGATGTGCTTATAGAAGAACCGCTCACACATTCAATCACACTGATCAAAACCCGAACGTTACAACGAACATCTGATGTGCTTATAGAGACCGCTCACACATTCAATCACACTGATCAAAACCACGAACGTTACACGAACATCTGATGTGCTTATAGAAGACCGCTCACACATTCAATCACACTGATCAAAACACGAACGTTTACACGAACATCTGATGTGCTTATAGAAGACCGCTCACACATTCAATCACACTGATCAAAACACGAACGTTACACGAACATCTGATGTGCTTATAGAAGACCGCTCACACATTCAATCACACTGATCAAAACACGAACGTTACACGAACATCTGATGTGCTTATAGAAGACCAGCTCACCACATTCAATCACACTGATCAAAACACGAACGTTACACGAACATCTGATGTGCTTATAGAAGACCGCTCACACATTCAATCACACTGATCAAAACACGAACGTTACACGAACATCTGATGTGCTTATAGAAGACCGCTCACACATTCAATCACACTGATCAAAACAGGAACGTTACACGAACATCTGATGTGCTTATAGAAGACCGCTCACACATTCAATCACACTGATCAAAACACGAACGTTACACGAACATCTGATGTGCTTATAGAAGACCGCTCACACATTCAATCACACTGATCAAAACAGGAACGTTACACGAACATCTGATGTGCTTATAGAAGACCGCTCACACATTCAATCACACTGATCAAAACACGAACGTTACACGAACATCTGATGTGCTTATAGAAGACTGCTTCACACATTCAATCACACTGATCAAAACAGGAACGTTACACGAACATCTGATGTGCTTATAGAAGACCGCTCACACATTCAATCACACTGATCAAAACACGAACGTTACACGAACATCTGATGTGCTTATAGAAGACCGCTCACACATTCAATCACACTGATCAAAACAGGAACGTTACACGAACATCTGATGTGCTTATAGAAGACCGCTCACACATTCAATCACACTGATCAAAACACGAACGTTACACGAACATCTGATGTGCTTATAGAAGACCTGCTCACACATTCAATCACACTGATCAAAACAGGAACGTTACACGAACATCTGATGTGCTTATAGAAGACCGCTCACACATTCAATCACACTGATCAAAACACGAACGTTACACGAACATCTGATGTGCTTATAGAAGACCGCTCACACATTCAATCACACTGATCAAAACACGAACGTTACACGAACATCTGATGTGCTTATAGAAGACCGCTCACACATTCAATCACACTGATCAAAACAGGAACGTTACACGAACATCTGATGTGCTTATAGAAGACCGCTCACACATTCAATCACACTGATCAAAACACGAACGTTACACGAACATCTGATGTGCTTATAGAAGACCGCTCACACATTCAATCACACTGATCAAAACACGAACGTTACACGAACATCTGATGTGCTTATAGAAGACCGCTCACACATTCAATCACACTGATCAAAACACGAACGTTACACGAACATCTGATGTGCTTATAGAAGACCGCTCACACATTCAATCACACTGATCAAAACAGGAACGTTACACGAACATCTGATGTGCTTATAGAAGACCGCTCACACATTCAATCACACTGATCAAAACACGAACGTTACACGAACATCTGATGTGCTTATAGAAGACCGCTCACACATTCAATCACACTGATCAAAACACGACGTTACACGAACATCTGATGTGCTTATAGAAGACCGCTCACACATTCAATCACACTGATCAAAACAGGAACGTTACACGAACATCTGATGTGCTTATAGAAGACCCGCTCACACATTCAATCACACTGATCAAAACACGAACGTTACACGAACATCTGATGTGCTTATAGAAGACCGCTCACACATTCAATCACACTGATCAAAACACGAACGTTACACGAACATCTGATGTGCTTATAGAAGACCGCTCACACATTCAATCACACTGATCAAAACACGAACGTTACACGAACATCTGATGTGCTTATAGAAGACCGCTCACACATTCAATCACACTGATCAAAACACGAACGTTACACGAACATCTGATGTGCTTATAGAAGACCGCTCACACATTCAATCACACTGATCAAAACACGAACGTTACACGAACATCTGATGTGCTTATAGAAGACCGCTCACACATTCAATCACACTGATCAAAACAGGAACGTTACACGAACATCTGATGTGCTTATAGAAGACCGCTCACACATTCAATCACACTGATCAAATCACGAACGTTACAACGAACATCTGATGTGCTTATAGAAGACCGCTCACACATTCAATCACACTGATCAAAACACGAACGTTACACGAACATCTGATGTGCTTATAGAAGACCGCTCACACATTCAATCACACTGATCAAAACACGAACGTTACACGAACATCTGATGTGCTTATAGAAGACCGCTCACACATTCAATCACACTGATCAAAACACGAACGTTACACGAACATCTGATGTGCTTATAGAAGACCGCTCACACATTCAATCACACTGATCAAAACACGAACATCTGATGTGCTTATAGAAGACCGCTCACACATTCAATCACACTGATCAAAACACGAACGTTACACGAACATCTGATGTGCTTATAGAAGACCGCTCACACATTCAATCACACTGATCAAAACAGGAACGTTACACGAACATCTGATGTGCTTATAGAAGAGACCGCTCACACATTCAATCACACTGATCAAAACACGAACATCTGATGTGCTTATAGAAGACCGCTCACACATTCAATCACACTGATCAAAACAGGAACGTTACACGAACATCTGATGTGCTTATAGAAGACCGCTCACACATTCAATCACACTGATCAAAACACGAACGTTACACGAACATCTGATGTGCTTATAGAAGACCGCTCACACATTCAATCACACTGATCAAAACACGAACATCTGATGTGCTTATAGAAGACCGCTCACACATTCAATCACACTGATCAAAACACGAACATCTGATGTGCTTATAGAAGACCGCTCACACATTCAATCACACTGATCAAAACACGAACGTTACACGAACATCTGATGTGCTTATAGAAGACCGCTCACACATTCAATCACACTGATCAAAACACGAACATCTGATGTGCTTATAGAAGACCGCTCACACATTCAATCACACTGATCAAAACACGAACATCTGATGTGCTTATAGAAGACCGCTCACCACATTCAATCACACTGATCAAAACACGAACATCTGATGTGCTTATAGAAGACCGCTCACACATTCAATCACACTGATCAAAACACGAACGTTACACGAACATCTGATGTGCTTATAGAAGACCGCTCACACATTCAATCACACTGATCAAAACACGAACATCTGATGTGCTTATAGAAGACCGCTCACACATTCAATCACACTGATCAAAACACGAACATCTGATGTGCTTATAGAAGACCGCTCACACATTCAATCACACTGATCAAAACACGAACATCTGATGTGCTTATAGAAGACCGCTCACACATTCAATCACACTGATCAAAACACGAACGTTACACGAACATCTGATGTGCTTATAGAAGACCGCTCACACATTCAATCACACTGATCAAAACAGGAACGTTACACGAACATCTGATGTGCTTATAGAAGACCGCTCACACATTCAATCACACTGATCAAAACACGAACGTTACACGAACATCTGATGTGCTTATAGAAGACCGCTCACACATTCAATCACACTGATCAAAACAGGAACGTTACACGAACATCTGATGTGCTTATAGAAGACCGCTCACACATTCAATCACACTGATCAAAACACGAACGTTACACGAACATCTGATGTGCTTATAGAAGACCGCTCACACATTCAATCACACTGATCAAAACAGGAACGTTACACGAACATCTGATGTGCTTATAGAAGACCGCTCACACATTCAATCACACTGATCAAAACACGAACGTTACACGAACATCTGATGTGCTTATAGAAGACCGCTCACACATTCAATCACACTGATCAAAACAGGAACGTTACACGAACATCTGATGTGCTTATAGAAGACCGCTCACACATTCAATCACACTGAAATTAAAAAAAAAAAATTATGTTAGCTTCGTTTTATGGCAAATATTATCCCCTTCTTCAGGTCCACACACAAGCACACGCTCACGCTCACGTACACGAACTCACGCACACACGCGCTTGCGCACACACGCGCTTGCGCACACACACACACACACACCCACACACACTTTTATAATCCACGTATATCTAATTGAAAGCACGCCATCTTTGTTCCGTTTGGGAAAAAAAAACTTCCGGAATTTAAATATCCTCTAAACATGAGCTGTATTATGTGACTCGTGGACTAGAAGCGAACGATCGTATACAAATGTAAGGAGCAGTCTTATTTATACATCAACGGTTGTTATTCGACGACTCGGTTGTCGAGTATTAATATAGAAAACATTCTTCTCATTCATAAGCTTGCCAGGCGTCAACGATCGCGCCTTTTCAATCACCCACAACTAAAACGTTTGACACAAAACACGACGATCACATTTACTAGCTACAACAATTCAGATGTAACCACTAACTTGTCTTCTCCCGACAGCAAGCCACCACGTGGATCCATCCAAGAGCATTATCCAGACCCAGTAGATCCATCAACCCATCCAGTGTCCTCGCGAACCCACATCGTTTTGTATTGTGTTACCACCGCCAGGGACGTCTGTCGGTCATGACATGCTGAAGCTCTGTGTTAATATGTTCCTACGCCCAAATATAATATGTGTTAAAGTAATTGGAATTCTCTATTTTCTAGTTTCCACATTTCGCAATTGCCCGAGTTCTATTTTAACCAGATTTCTGTTGAAGTAAAAGCTAAGTTGAGAAATCATTTCAAGATTGCGCTGAGAAATGTCTGCGCTTGCCATCGGCTACAACTACGTGCTTGGGTCGTCAACGTTCACTCGAGTTCATCTGCTGGTTTCGCACCTTATTTGTGTGCTCTTATGCACTCTTGTCAGAAATATATATATACAGTAAACCTTCCATTAACTGTCACGCACTTAACCGTCAGTTTCTGTTCCATCGTCGTAAAAAACATTCGAGAAACAACATAAATGATGCTATTTTCAATGTCGCCTAAGCTGACCTTACATTGTCTAACGTATAGAGTGGATGGAATAAACTCTTGTCTGAACCTATTGACGAAACTGAAGGAACTGAGACTGTCAGTGTTGACGAAATTGTGCAACTGTGCAGCAATGTAGGACTAAACAGTGACAACATTACGCCAGAGAAGTAACATATTGGTGTGAATGTGACAAAATGGATGGAGGATTTGAAATTTTGAACGATGATGAAATTGTTTCTAGTGTGACTACCATTGGAGAAGAAGAAACGGATGACGATGAAGGATCAGTTCTTAACCAAAAACCTACAACTAGCCACTCAGAAGCAGAAATAATGTTATCAAAGTGCATCGACTGGTTTCAAATGTAAGAGAAGGAAAATACAACACAGATTCTACTTCTGCGTAAGATACGGAACATCGCCTCGGAGAAAGCTCGAGCCTCAAAGTCACGTAAGGAGATGACAGATTATTTTAAAGTAACCTAGGTTTACAGTATTACAATACATTTCTACATTATTATTCTTATAATGAAGTTTATATTATTGATCGTTTCGTAACATTAAATACTTATTCACTTTTAAAGCATTTTATTTTCATTTTCGTCTCAAGCCCTCAGTGAAATCACGTTACTTTACATACGTAAAAAGAGATGTCTGTTATTCGTCTATTTCGGTTATCCGCCACAGCTCCGGTATATATCGACATAGTATTTGTGTTTTTTAATGTCTGTCTGTCTGTCTGTCTGTCTGTCTGTCTGTCTGTCTGTCTGTCTGTCTGTCTGTCTGTCTGTCTGTCTGTCTGTCTGTCTGTCAATATATATTTTTGTCTGTCTATATGTTTGTTTGTCTGTCTGAATGCATGTCTGACTGAGTGAATGTCTATCTGTCTGTCTGTCAATATATATTTTTGTCTGTCTATATGTTTGTTTGTCTGTCTGAATGCATGTCTGACTGAGTGAATGTCTGTCTGAGTGCATTACTGTCTGTCTGGCTGTCTGTATGTATGTCTGTTCTGCCGTCTGAGCAAGTATTAATGTACTACGTAAGGTTGTATGTTTGTCTGTTTATTTCTTTTTAATGCAAGAATGCTTTGAGGCGTATTGTTATATAGTCCGGAGTCAGAGACCATGTATACTCTATTATTATATAGTGTGGATTCAAAGACTATATTCAATGTATTGTTATATAGTGCGGAGTCAGAGACTATGTGTACCCTATTGTTATATAGTGCGGAGTCAGAGACTATGTGTACCCTATTGTTATATAGAGCGCAGTCAGAGACTATGTGTACCCTATTGTTATATAGAGCGGAGTCACAGACTATGTGTACCTTATTGTTATGCAGGGATCAGAGACTGTGTATACTCTATTGTTATATGGTGCAGTGTCAGAGATCATGTATACTCTATTGTTATATATTGCCGAAATCTTAGCTCCGAATGGATAGATATCATTCGAATGTCCAGCCTCACATCACCCATCTGGATATACGTACCCGGACGTGCTGGAGTGAGAGGTAATGAACGCTCGGACCAGCTGCAAATAATGCACCGATCTCGGGACCGCTAGTCAGAATGTGAGCCCTGCGGATAGCCCGCCCCATAGGAAGGTAAGATCTCATCTTGGTCTCACTATCTGTGTGGCCCACGTGCAATGAGACAAGAACGCTTTCAGTGAGAAATAACACAATGGGTTGGGCTGGAAAGGCGATGTTAGACAGTATCATCATGAGGAGAAACCGGATATCCCGAAGATCCATTGCAACCGACCCATGTGAAGGTGGAATCGCATCTGATCAAATATGTAAAGTCACAGTGTTGTGTTGTCTGGTAACCAGTTCACTTCTCGAAGTCTGTCGAAATACATTGGGAAACACCGAGAATAGTATAACTAGAGAGGCCGGTATCTGGAATCCACGGGCAAAAGAAACAGAGGAAGCTTTAAAAATGCAAAGAGAAGTGAAGTAGTGAAAGACATTATGGGGAGGGCATAGACAGACATGGAAAAGCTGAGAGACGGAGTGCTTGGAGTGCGCTATTTGAGGCTCTACTTGCCATTGGGGAATGAACGAACGAACGAACGAACGGACTTTATTTTCAAAGGGTAACAAATTGGGCACGCAGGCCCATCTTACATTCGGCCGTTCCAATCACTCATCTTTCGTTCATCAGTAGTGCATAATACATTCACACAGGAAAAAAAAACATCGTCAAATGAATGTTGTAGACATAACCAATGCATATTCCATGTTATGAGACACCACCCCCACCTACCCACACATCACCCATCCACCCATACAACCTCACCCAACCACACACACACACACCTCCATGCACACATACATGCCCTAATTCATCCACCGATACCCCACCCACACGCCCCACACCCACATACATCCCTCACCAACACAATCTCCCCACCCACCCACACACCCCCCCCCCACACACACACATCCTCCACCCACACACACCCAGGCACACATACATGCACCCACCCACCCATCCGCCATCCACACATCCCCCACCCACGCACATTCCCCACCTACAGACATCGGCCCATCCACACACACACATCCTCCACTCATCCCATAACCCACCAACACTCAGTCATCTACATATCCTCCACCACCCACCCACACCCCAACCAACCAGCCAAACACACATCCCCCACCCATACACACATCTCCCCGCCAACCCACACATTTCGCGCCTACCCACAAACAAATCCCGCAAACACTCACACTTCCCCTAATTACACACATCCTCCTTACACACATCCCCACCCACACAATCTTCCCTCATCCACCCACACTCCCGCACCCACCCACACACACATCCCCCAGCCATATATCGGGTAATATCGGGTAACACAAAAACACTATGAACCGTAGCGTGATAATGATAGACAATGAGGAAGCAGTATGATATGCTATGTATTTGCCAAAATAGCCGTTTCTTCACTATTCAAATACCAAAGTATATTAAGATTTGTGTAAAGCATATGGCTTCCACAATAGGTTAGTTTTTAATGTTTATTTAGTATCAGATGTGAAGTAGTGAAGGAACGGACACTTTTTTCACGCCATCAGACGTATTGTGTGCTAGCCCCATATTGTTAGACGGGTCGGCACTCGATGTCTGGTGTGGTCAATATTGCGCCGGTCGCTTTTCTTCCCATGAAATTCCTGGTATACTTTTTAGATTGGGTCGACTTGGAAGCCCAGGTTAATGATGAGGGGAGGTGGAGAAGTTTGAACGGGACACGAACCATGCCACCGGGCTGTCAGGCAAGTGTTCTAACCACTTAGCTACTGCAGTTCCCATAGATGCTTGGTTGGCTGGATGAATAGGTAGGCGGAGAAATAAATAGACAGACAGACATAACAATTGACAGATACAAACAAAAAATGAATAGTTGAATCAGAACTTGGAACTGGCTGAGATTTTAATGCAATGTTTTTCTCTGGAAGACGAATTGCATGGCATCAGTTATCCGAGCGTCTGTAATTCTAAACGCCAATTATTTAACTGTCCTTGCTGACAAACATGACGAGCAGATTGTCTGGTAGAGTGAGACCTTGCCGTTGGCAGAACCCACTCTGTGTGATCGGCTGTAAAGCATGGTCAGTAGTCATGAACCTAACACTATCTTAATGTAGTTCTGCCAGAGGCGTTGTTTTCGAGTATTCAGATGTCCTTGAAAATGTCATCAACACAAATGGCGTAGTTAGTACTCAAATCTAAAACTTAATCTGTCAATGCTTAGTTAGCAGAGAAGCGTAAATGAAAGGGTAGAAACCTTATCCCAGTGCGAAGAAATACAACCTAAAGATTAAATGCCATGGCAGAGCAGACCGGCTCCCAAGCCTTGGTCGCCACAGGTCTAGGATGGAAGCTCTGACAGGCGGACAATTAGAGCATTGCTTTGCTGATTCGGCACCTTACGCAACTTGTCTTGTTTCAGATTTACTGGCGTCACCTTTCCTCCAGAGTAGACTAGGCAGGGCCGAGAGGGGGATTATGCTGCATGAGTAACACATGGTCTCCAAATTCAGCCCAGGTTTGGTTCTGTGGAGAGGTATAAATTCATTTTACAAACTATCATCTATCAAGACTGCAAGGTGACAGTAAGTCAGTAGGTGCCACGGTGATTCGAAAACTGGGTTGCACATCAAAGTAAAAAACCCTCATACATTATTTGGGCAGCAATGTAGTCACAGACAGGGGAAGGAGTCGAACTTGGAATTTAGCCTTATATAAGAACACACTAAGCGAGAGACGCATGGCTAAACATAGAAACATGTACACAGAAATCGTATATCACTAGACAACAGATAACAGTGTGAGCAATATCAACTCGTTACCAAATGACAGATGACAGATGACTGGGGAATCATGATTATCAGGGTCTGCTCCAGGAAGACAACTTAAGAAGAAGAAGACAATTTCGTAGTAACTGAATTATTGTTAGTCTCGTGGTTTTGTTTTAATCGTTCTGTATTAAACTTTACTCTTCGACGAATTTCAACCCCTCCCGTGACGCTCGGTCATAGAAAGTATGGGACTATCACAGTATAATCACCATGTTTAATGTTGTATGTTGTATGTCATATACATGGATTTTCATTGCTGTTGTCTAGTCTACTATTTGTTAGTAAATAAATTAAAGGATTAATTTCCACGCCTACAAGTGGGTTGGGTATATGGTGCCAGTCCCATATTTTATACAGATCAGCATTCGATGGGTCTCATCTCATCTCATCTCATCTCATCTCATCTCATCTCATCTCATCTCATCTCATCATGTTCCTCTTGCACCTTGCGGTGTCGAGGTGAAGTATAAACAACGGGAGAGTGCCCGATTATGGGCTTCATGTATCGATATTCCCATGGACTTTATTATTTCCTGCGCCCATCGTTTACGTGGTCGGCCTCTTCCTCTGCTTCCCTCTGGTCTGTACATCATTGCTTGTTGTGGTATACTATTAGTTGGTAACCTACTTGCTTGGCCAAACCATTTGACTTGCTGCTTTCTAATAAAATCTAGTGCTGCTATAACCCCCACTTTAGTCCTGATTACTTCATTTCTGATCTTATCTCTTCTTGATACGTTGAGTATTCTTCTCAGGAATCTCATTTCTGTTGTTGTAATTTTTCTTTTCTCTTTTTCTGTCATTGTCCAAGGTTGGCATTGGTAACATAGAGTTGGTAGTAAGATTGTGTTGTAAAGTGCTTTCTTAGTAGTTATTGATACATGTTTGTTCTTTAGTATTGGTGCCATTTGTCCAATGAGTTGGTTTGCCTTATTGAATCTATTTTCGATCTCATCTTCTGATCTGCCATTTGATGATATTATACTTCCTAGGTGCTTGAAACTCTTTACTTGTTTCAAGGGATGTTCGTTTAGGTGAATCGTTGTTGTTTTTTTCTTCTTTAGTTATAAGTCATTACCTCTCATTCGATGGGTGATACAGGCAATATCATGCCAGGTCCTGCTAGCCACTTGTGTATGTGTGTGTATGTGTGCGTGCGTGCGTGTGCGTATGTGTTTGTGTGTTTGTGTGTGTGTGTGTTTGTGTGTGTCCCGAAAGAGGTTCCTGCTGTGGACTTGTGATATGATAGGATCACCACAATTTGTAGGCCTGAATTCACAAACGCATAAGTGGCCAATTTTTCCTTCACTTAGCAGGCGGCGAGCCTGACCTCGCGCTTGACACTATCAGCACAGCTTCCCGCCTTGGCTAACACGATCCCTTTTACCGATTTTGCATTAATATCTTATTTTCATTTTGTAATTTTCAAATTATCACTCTTTGTTTTTAATAAATGTAGGAATAGATTGATCATTTTTGTTTAGAAACTTTCATTGTGTCACCATTCATCGTCGATTGACGTAGTCGATCATGATGTTCCACATCTTGCGATCTCCACGACATAGGACCAATTCGTGTACTGACTTCCTTCCGTGCAATGACACAAGACTGTCAATAATTTTCTCCAGCTGTCTTCCTGTATCTCTCTTTCCATAAATATTTCTGTTGTGTCACCGACACAGCCATATTTGTTTTCCATAAACTTTCTATTGTGTCACCGACACAGTTATATTTGTTTCCATAAATCTATCTGTTGTGTCACCAACACAGTTATATTTGTTTCCATAAATCTTTCTGTTGTGTCACCGACACGGTTATATTTGTTTCCATAAATCTTTCTGTTGTGTCACCGACACTGGTTATATTTGTTTCCATAAATCTTTCTGTTGTGTCACCGACACAGTTATATTTGTTTCCATAAATCTTTCTATTGTGTCACCGACACAGTTATATTTGTTTCCATAAATCTATCTATTGTGTCACCGACACAGTTATATTTGTTTCCATAAATCTTTCTATTGTGTCACCGACACGGTTATATTTGTTTCCATAAATCTTTCTGTTGTGTCACCGACATGGTTATATTTGTTCCATAAAATCTTTCCGTGGTGTCAACGACACGGTTATATTTGTTTCCATAAAATCTTTCCGTGGTGTCACCGACACAGTTATATTTGTTTCCATAAATCTTTCTGTTGTGTCACCGACACAGTATATTTGTTTCCATAAATCTTTCTGTTGTGTCCGCCGACACGGTTATAAATGTTTCCATAAATCTTTCTGTGGTGTCACCGAGACAGTTACTATTTGTTTCCATAAATCTTTCTGTTGTGTCACCGAGACAGTTATATTTGTTTCCATAAATCTTTCTGTGGTGTCACCGACACGGTTATATTTGTTTCCATAAATCTTTTTATTGTGTCGCCGACACAGTTATATTTGTTTCCATAACTCTTTCTATTGTGTCGTCGACACAGTTATATTTGTTTCCATAAATCTTTCTATTGTGTTTGCCGATACAATTATATTTGTTTCCATAAATCTTTTCTATTGTGTCGCCGACACAGTTATATTTGTTTCCATAAATCTTTTCTATTGTGTCGCCGACACAGTGATATTTGTTTCCATAAATCTTTCTATTGTGTCGCCGACACAGTTATAATTGTTTCCATAAATCTTTCTATTGTGTCGTCGACACAGTTATATTTGTTTCCATAAATCTTTCTATTGTGTCGCCGACACAGTTATATTTGTTTCCATAAAATCTTTCTGTTGGGTCGCGGACACAGTTATATTTGTTTCCATAAATCTTTCTATTGTGTCGCGGACACAGTTATATTTGTTTCATAAACCTTTCCGTGTGTCACCGACACGGTTATATTTGTTTCCATAAATCTTTCTGTGGTGTCGCCGACACAGTTATATTTGTTTCCATAAATCTTTCTATTGTGTCGCCGACACAGTTATATTTGTTCCATAAATCTTTCTATTGTGTCGCCGACACAGTTATATTTGTTTCCATAAATCTTTCTATTGTGTCGCCGACACAGTTATATTTGTTTCCATAAATCTTTCTATTGTGTCGCCGACACAGTTATATTTGTTTCCATAAATCTTTCTATTGTGTCGCCGACACAGTTATATTTGTTTCCATAAATCTTTCTATTGTGTCGACGACACAGTTATATTTGTTTCCATAAATCTTTCTATTGTGTTGCCGACACAGTTATATTTGTTTCCATAAATCTTTCTATTGTGTCGCCGACACAGTTATATTTGTTCCATAAATCTTTCTATTGTGTCGCCGACACAGTTATATTTGTTTCCATAAATCTTTCTATTGTGTCGCCGACACAGTTATATTTGTTTCCATAAATCTTTCTGTTGGGTCGCGGACACAGTTATATTTGTTTCCATAAATCTTTCTATTGTGTCGCGGACACAGTTATATTTGTTTCCATAAATCTTTCCGTGGTGTCACCGACACGGTTATATTTGTTTCCATAAATCTTTCTGTGGTGTCGCCGACACAGTTATATTTGTTTCCATAAATCTTTCTATTGTGTCGCCGACACAGTTATATTTGTTTCCATAAATCACTCTATTGTGTCGCCGACACAGTTATATTTGTTCCCATAAATCTTTCTATTGTGTCGCCGACACAGTTATATTTGTTTCCATAAATCTTTCTATTGTGTCGCCGACACAGTTATATTTGTTTCCATAAATCTTTCTATTGTGTCGTCGACACAGTTATATTTGTTTCCATAAATCTTTCTATTGTGTCGCCGACACAGTTATATTTGTTCCCATAAATCTTTCTATTGTGTCGCCGACACAGTTATATTTATTTCCACAAATCTTTCTATTGTGTCACCGACACAGTTATATTTATCTCCATAAATCTTTCTATTGTGTCACCGACACAGTTATATTTGTTAAAAGGTAAGAGAGGTAAAGGCTGCGGAAGGCTATAATAATAAGAAATAAAAACAGAGACACTGTGTCAGTGTTTAGTATATCTCACTTTTTTCGCATGAATTACACAACCCAACTATTTTATTTATTATATTTGTTCTAAATTATATTTCCGGCAGTTTTTTCTGTCTGCTTCAAGCTGTTTCCGCTGCACATATTGAATCCCCATGGCAGTTGTCAGATGACTTGAGTAGAAATGGCGACGCCTAGTTTGAGTGTATCTTAGTTGAAACTGCACGATCGCACCTTATCAAATGTGTCACAACCATTATTTACCCCAAAACCCTGCTGCCGGCAATATCTTTCTATTGTCCATGTCTTCTGCTGTTTATCCGTCAATGTAATATTGACCCTCAACCAGCTCTCTCCTGTCTTTTGCCATCGTCTGTCTCTCCTTCCATATCCTCCCAATATTATTAATTTCTGTCTCTAATTCTCTTCTCCGTTTGTTTCCATGTCTCCCTCCATTTCCTTTCCAGCTGTAGTATTAATAGGTTCTCACAATGAGTTCCTTATCCAGCGCCAGCCTCCGTCCCTCACATCTTTATTTCCAGGAATATGTTTAGTTCTCTCCAATAGATCCGTATTACTGACTCCGTCAAGTTATTTTAGCCTCTTTATTCAGCACAGGTACCAGTAAATGAATGTTTCAGTCTCTTTAAATTCCTATTCTATGCAGCAGTACTGATTTAACAATAGAGTTAAATATGCTATGTTCGGCATTACATGCAGTTTTCTTTTGACGTCCGTAAATTACCCGGTGTTTTGAGAGCTCTTGGCTCTTTGTATTTTTATGTTAATATATATGTCTGCTGTCTGTCATTTGTTACATTGCTATGTGTGTGATTGCATCTATGGTGTGAGGTTCCGCCAATGCTTGCTTTTTTTTCATTATCTTCATCTTTCCTCTATCAACATAGTTGTTATGACTGTCCTTCTTGTATGTTTCATTTTACCTTGTATCTGACTTCCTGTGTAAGACAGGCGAACAATGGCATCGGATAAGTCAATATCATCAAGCTGCTCTGTTAGAGACCATTGAATTCCACTTGTAATGGCAGTTCATCATCATCATCATGTGCCATCTCGCACGACCACCCTAGTCGTGAATTATCTCCGTATTCTTGTCTCGACCATGCCACGTGGCCAAGCCATCCAGATATTTACTTCTCTGTCTTTCCCTTGTTCTCTTCCCCTCAATCTTGCCAGTTGTCACCAAGTTCTACAATTTACTTATTTTTATAATGTGTCCAAATATCTTGAATGTCTACGTCTAATTTCTCTAATCATTTGACGGTTCTTATTTGCTTCTTGCAGAACTTGCTTATTGGTTTCTGTGTCTGCCCATGGTATTCTTTGCATTTTCCTCAGAAACCACATCCCCACTACCGTTAGATGTTTTTCAGCTTGTCTGCTCATTGTCAACGTTTCACATACATACAAAAGTAAAGGTTCTATGTAGCACTTTAACACTCTTTTTTCTCGTTGCAGTTGGCAGTTACTATTGTCTTAATAAAGCAGCCTATAATCAGAAGGAATAATAAAGATAATAAAAGACATTCCTGTCGCACCACAGTTCTGTTTTTTTTCCAAAGTATCTTTTTAATTTATAAAACATAATCATTTATATAAATGCAATGACGTCAGGCTGTCTCTGGCATGAGCAATTCCTCTCGTGTTTCTGTGTAAGGTCAAGCTTTTATATTGAAACAACGTGCCAGCATATGAATCTAAACAAACATACATATTCGATCGATGGAAGGCCTGTCGAAGCTCGACAAATGCTACCCCATATCTATCTATCCTGGATGTCTTTTTGGAATCAAAAGCTGCAATTTGTATGCATTGAATGCTGTTAGCTGGTTGAACGAAGCTGTGTCGGCTGTCTCCAAGCTGCTGTAAGAAAAGTTGATTAATGTGCAATGCCAATCTAACGCGTTGATACTGACGACAGTAAGAAGTTTCATACAATTTGCTTGCCTTTTACCAGCCTATAACGTTTAGAAAGAGGGCAATGCTGATGAGAGTCCTGATAATCATACTGATAGTGGATATAATCATACTGATAATGGTAATAATCATACTGATAGTGGAAATAATCATGGACAAAGTATGTGGGGTAACGCACGTGTGGTGACACGAGTATTGATTATATATATATATATATATATATATATATAATATATATTATATAATATATATATATATATATATATATATATATATATATATATATATATATATATATATATATGCATTTACCCATCAGTGGTTCAGAAATTTGAACCCCAATAGTTACATGATTCACTTCCGACTGATACTGCAGAGTTCGATCCAGCTGTATACAATGGTTAACTGACATGTGTCCTAGATAAAGAAAAGTTTACCAGAGTAATATTGGCCACAATCCCCCGTGTGCCGTTTGGTCACCGAAAAAGTGTGACCTAATACACTGCTTATTGACAGTAGCGGAGAGGAAGACAACTAAAATCCTGAGCTGTAAAGGTGAAGGACAGACAAGCTACAATGTTGCCACACTGAGTAGAATTCTTAGTAGTTTAACGGAAATGAAACAGACGTAGAACTGATTAGCTTCATCAGAAGACAGTCACAAGTGACAAGATCGACGTTGTGGTTAGAGCCTTCATCAGTACAAAACCATGAACATGAACAGATACAATTGCATAAAATATACACAAGTTATTTAGCTGGCGTTAGCTGGTGTTAGGTGTTGTTAGCTGGTGTTAGCTGGTATTAGGCGGTGTTAGCTGGTGTTAGGTGGTGTTAGCTGGTGTTAGCTGGTGTTAGGTGGTGTTAGCTGATGTTAAGTGTTGTTAGGTGGTGTTAGATATTGTTAGCTGGTGTTAGCTGGTGTTTGGTGTTATTAGCTGATATTAGGTGGTGTTAGCTGGTGTTAGGTGGTGTTAGCTGACGTTAGGTGTTGTTAAGTGGCGTTAGCTGGTGTTTGGTATTGCTAACTGATGTTAGCTGATGTTAGCTGGTGTTAGATATTGTTAGCTGGTTTTAGATGGTGTTTGGTGTTGTTAGCTGGTTTTAGGTGGTGTTAGCTGGTTTTAGGTGGTGTTAGTTGGTTTTAGGTGGTGTTAGCTGGTGTTAGGTGGTGTTAGTTGATGTTATGTGTTGTTAGCTGGTGTTAGGTGGTGTTAGCTAGTGTTAGCTGATGTTACCCGGTGTTAGGTGATGTTAGGTGTTGTTAGCTGATGTTAGATGGTGTTAGCTGGTGGTAGGTGGTGTTAGCTGACGTTAGGTGTTGTTAG
>JACEFZ010009099.1:0-29318 GCA_014155875.1 Cepaea nemoralis
TGTATTTCTTGTTCTTGTAGTCCATTCTTGAAGACGTTGCTTGTCATGGATATTCACACATTTTTTTTCTATCAATGGTGCTGCAAATAGCTTAATAAGCGTTCCTTCGTACAGCGATGCTAAGTTGACTGGTATTTTTTTTTTTTAAATGTTTTTTCGGCCACGCGACTTCATGATGTACAACGGTGTCTACATTTTCTTCTCCATAATCATCATTATGTGCCGTGCTTATAAGCGTAGGCAGTCATGTTTCGCCATCTCACACGATCACCAGAGGCGTGGCTCAGGTCCATGTTCTTGCCTCGACCATATCACGTGGCCTAACCATAAAGGTATTTACTTCTCTGTCTTCCACTCAAACTTGCCTTTTGTCACCAACTTCTCCAGTTTATTTCTTCTTATAACGTGTCCAAAAACATTTTGACCGTCTACGTCTAATTGCTCTATTAAGTTTGCAGTTTTCATTTATTTCTTGAATAATTCATTGAATTCATTGTTTGTTTGTTTTTTCTGTCCATGATATTCTTTGCATTTTCCTCTGAAACCACATTTCCACAGCCATTAGATGTTTTTTCAGCTTGTTTAATTATTGTCCACGCTTCACATCCACACAAAAGTACAAAAGTATAGGTTCTATGTAGCACTTTAACACTCTTTTATCGTTGCAATTGGCATCTTTTTATTGGTCACTATATCAAAAAGGCTACCTTCGCCAACAATTCTTGTTCTAATCTCTTCAAGGCATCTCCATCAGATGTTATGACTGTTCCTAGATAGTTGTGTAGATTCACTTGTTTATGAATATGACCATTTACCCAATTTATTACATTGTGGTATTTCTATCTTTATTTCTATAGAAGTAAACAAAGATCTATATCTTTGCTTTATTGACTACACAAAGGCTTTCGATAAAGTGAGACATGTCGACATGATAAGGATGGCTTGAAGATCTAAAAAATTGATGGAAAAGACCTTAGACTTGTAAAAAAACAATATTGGAAACAACAAGCTGCCATCAGAATTGATAACGATGTAGGTCAATATCAGCCTATTAAAAGAGGTGTGAGACAGGGATGTGTAATGTCTCCAGATTTTTTTTCCATGTACAGTGAAAATATTTTCAGAAATATTGAAGATATGGAAGGAATCAACATTGGGGGACGACTACATCAATAACATTAGATATGCAGATGATACAGTCTTGATTGCAGACAATGAACAGGACCTGCAACATTTAGTAGATGCGGTTGTTGCACACAGTGAACAACTAGGGTTAGAACTGAATACTAAGAAGGCACAGGTTATGGTCGTCACTGGGAAGAAGGAAATACCACAATGTGATATACAAGTAATTGGGCATATTCTTAAATTAAGCAAGTGAATCGATACTGTTATCTCGGCACAGTCATAACATCTGATGGGAGATGCCTTGAAGAGATTAGAACAAGAATTGCCATTGCGAAGGTAGCCTTTTGCAATATGAAAAACATACTGACCAATAAAAAGATATCAATTGAAACGAGAAAAAGGAGTGTTGAAGTGCTACATAGAACGTATTCTTTTGTATGAATCTGAAGCGTGGACAATATGCAGTCAAGCTGAAAAACGGCTGATGGCTGTGGAAATGTGGTTTCTGAGGAAATGCAAAGAATACCATGGACAGACAGAAAAACCGATGAACAAGTCCTCCAAGAAACAAATGAAAATCGTAAACTGATTAGAGTCATTAGACGTAGACAGTCAAAAAAAATTTTGGCATGTTATGAGAAGAAACGCCATAATTGTCCCAATGTGGAAACACAAAGGCAGCAAAAGAGACTTCACACAATACAGAGGCATTTCACTGTTGAGTCATACTGGGAAAATATTTTGCAAAATTCTTGAGAAAAGATTACGAACTATTATAGAACCCCAGCTACCGGGAAGGTTACCCCGGTCAACAAATGCCCGCAAAAGTCGGATGTGTCGCCCTAACGGCGCAAGAACGCAGCTCTGCTGTAAACAGGCACAACGCAATCACGTCCGAAAAAAAACTCCGGATGAACGAAGAAGAAGAAGAAGAAGAACCCCAGCTAAGCGAAACACAACTTGGGTTTAGGAAAAACAAAGGATGCACAGATGCCATTTTTGCTCTAAGACAACTTATAAATCAATCGAATTCAATGAAACACTCTACTTAGCCTTTGTCGACCAAGAAAAGGCATTTGATAGAGTAGATAGAAATAAGCTGTGGGAAATCCTTAAACAATGTGGAGTTAGTACACATCTAACAAACTTATGTAGAAGCTTATACAACAACAGTGAATGCATAGTTAGAGCAACTGGAGGACACTCAGAACCCTTCACCATAAGATCCGGAGTACGACAAGGTTGTGTCCTACCCCCTCTCTTGTTTATAACATATATAGACAACATATGTAAAGAAACCAGCCAAACAGAGACCGCAAGAACACCGCATGACGAGAACACAGAAGAAGAACCATCTGCAAATCTAACCATTAGAGAACTCATGTTTGCGGACGACCAAGCACTAATAGCAAAATCAGAAGCTGAATTACAAGATCACATGAACAGTCTAAACGAAATGTGTAGGGAGCATAACATGAAAATTAGCACGAGTAAAACAGAGGTATTGACTATAACTAAAGAAGAGAAAGCAACAACGATTCACCTAAACGAACATCCCTTGAAACAAGTAAAGAGTTTCAAGTACCTAGGAAGTATAATATCATCAAATGGAAAATCAGAAGATGAGATCGAAAATAGATGCTGTGGGATGTGAATTCTAATGTATGAGAATATTATGTTAAAAGTGTCTAGGGGGATTTAATTTTATTCTCTATTATTTAGCCACTTGAGGTGATCATGGAATTCTACCATACACACAAGAAGGAAAATAGTTCACTCCTGTTCATAGCTGTATTTATGAGTACTTCTCCATTCCCACTTATCACCCTCTACAATTTACTATAGTGCTAGAAGCCATTGATTGTTCACAACATATAAACAACCACGGTTGAACAAATATCAACACTGGACTTTACGTAAACATTAACACTGTTGGACAAACAGTACAGGCATTAAATCAAGATCTGGAGTTACATACATGAAGGTGTAATGGTCACATTGAAGTTCATATACAGGCATTGGAATGATTTGCATTTCAAAACACATCTATCCCATTTCACCATATAAAATACAATGTTATTACAAACAACACAACAACCACAAATTCGTTCTACTTTCATTTACCCTCATAATTAAGGCAAATAAGGATCAAAGTACCTAGAACCCCGACATATAAACATTTTTTTCTGACACCTTTCACAATTTACTCAATTTTAAAAATAATGAGTTGGTGTCAAAATACTATACATATATATACCATAACATAACCCTTTAGTTATACTTCATTACCAAATAAAACACTCTTTACCTTTTACATGTCATAGAAGAAGAAAACACACACATGAAAACAGTTGATACTAATAATTAAATTAATTAATTATAGTGTTCATTTAGGCATTGCGGGTGGGTATTCCTCTTCAGTGCTAAGCTGTTAATGTCCATAATTATCCGGGACAGCAATAAATACTCACAGTCATGTTTTAATGTCCACTGAAGTTTGTTGCGGAAATACTTATAATCCCTATTAGGAAATAAATTCACCACATATACATATCCCCTCCATTGGGGCTGAATTCACGAATCTTCTGTTGCGAACGGCTCGGTGTCAGTGTGAAATTGAGGCCTGGGTTGGTCATACCTTCAGGAGATGCATCTTGAGTCTTGGACTAAGGGTCTTCCCTATATCACCACATCCGATGAAAAGGATGCCGACCTTTCAGCTTCTCGGCTTATAATATTCGAATCTCAATTTTGTTCCCACAGATTTTTCACCCACCTAGTCATCAGTCTATAATCTATTCCACAGTTGATGGCATTTAGGCTGACATGGGAACAGCACAGAGTTCTGATTCATTATTTACTTTCAGTGTAGACATACAATTCTGCATGTTATTCATTTGGTTCATCTGGAATTAATTCCAGGATTCTTCTGCAGGCATGAGACTGAAGAATATTATTCCACCACATATAAAGGGTTGCAAGCCATCAGGTGATTCCTGTGGTTGCAGGCGTAAAGGCATTTACTCCGCTAGCTGCTTTCATATGGTCTTTTTGATGGTGTTCAGGTTTTGGAACCCTGAGGTAATCTGGTGTAGTTATGGTTTCACTGTGTATCAACCAGATAATGACAATACAGACGGTCATATTCATGGCCTGTGTGCAAAGCTACATTTGTTTTTTAACCGGGACAGAAAAACAATAAAGTCGGAATGCACAGCTGCAGTTGTTTACCAGTTAGACCAAAGACACCGCTAACCTTAAGAAGTCTCCAACATCAAACAGGAAAATCGTCTTTGACAGTCCCCACAAGAGGGAAAATTGTAGGCATATGTTGAAAAAGGGGAGATAATCTACTCTTGTGACATTGATTAAACCCAAGGGAGAGAATTTATTCAGAAATGGATAATCTGCCCTTGAACCACTTTTGTTAACATAAAAAAAAGTCACATGACCAATTCCAGGCCTTTGCCAAAAACACGATTTGAGGACAACTAATGTAACTTTGACAGCTGATGTGTGCAGAAGTGAAAATTGGCTTGATCCGTGTGAATAGAATCGCCTGTGTTGGTTTTATGTAACCCATGTCTTTATGGCGAATGGCGTATTCAATTCAGGATTTGAGTCAGAATGGCATAAGGTAGTTTAAAGATTGTGCTAGCTATAAATAATGTGGAGAAGCTTAGAAATATAGTTTAGAAAGATATTATAGTATTGTTCCAGGAGTGATGCAGTTGTGCTTAAGGTATTGTAGAGAGTATATTTAAGCCTAGTTAATATAAGCAGTAGCCTCGGTAAAACTAGCTAGAGTAATGAATAGAATTAGCTCTGCTAGTGAGAATTGTGTAGTGGGGTGATATTGGGGAAGATTGGGGATGGGGAGAATGTACAATGATGGGATCTCCAGTGAGGTCTGTTGGGGGTCTACACTTTACATTTTGCTCTGTCCTGATCTTAACCCACTGCAGACAGGAGTGAAGAACTCCTATGCCCATGACAGAGTTGGTTCACTGTCATGTATCTGAGTGAGGCGGACACCCCCCCCCCCCCCCCAAATGGAGGTCGGGGACAGTTGCTATCACCAAATGTGTTGTTCTCTCGTTGACAGGTTCCTTTAGGTCACTCAAGTCACTGAGAATGGAGACCTTGGTGCAGGCAGTTGGTCAACATCTTTTGCACTTAGCCCATGATAAAAAGGGTTTACGGGAACAAGCATAAGAGGGATTATCAAACGTCACACATTAACAGAATACAAGAAATTGTTTTCTCCGCACCATTTTGGAGGAAGACCAATCGCCAAATTAATGTTTCAAACATCACTTGGGAACAGAATAGTAGAAAGTGAATTTCTTTTACACCACCTGGGAAAAGACCAGTGGGCAGTATGCTTTACACGACAGGTGAACAAACAAAGAGATACAGTTATTCCCCATCACATGGGAATAAATCAGTATAAACTGATTAGGAAGTTGGTATAACAATGGTCTTGTGAACAGTAGACACTTGAGACAGGAAGTACATTTATTTCAAAGAACAGTATGTTCGTGTCCTCACTAGACAAGGGTGTTTATAAGTATAAGAACAAATTAGACATATACTAACTGTATGATCCAGACAGGATTTAGGGTCGGACTGTGACTAGTTCTTTTGAGTGATCAAACAGCCACCGGTGGAAATCTACATCTAGCAGGATGGACACATACCTGGGTGAGGTCATCGTGGAATGAATGAGGATATGGTGTGATCCTTTCTGGGATGATAGGGCTGGGCTCTTCAGCTACCTGGTCTATGTCCGCACCCAATAGAAATATTCGACACACATTCTACACTTTACACACACACACTTCTCACACCTATACTCTTGGTTTAATAAATTATTTTGTATCTATTTGTTAAAGCTTGAGTTGTGGAGTATGTTATGTTGGGGAAAAGTGAGAGGGGGCATGATACAAGGGTGAGTGAGAGTAAGAAAGAGGTGTTTGCAGACCGACGGAGTTTTGTGGACGGAGTCTGGTGGTTTCTCTAGGAGGGGTAATAAAAATGTAGTGTTGATTCCCCACACTCCAGGGACAACACGAAAGTAAGTAAGGAAGACTTACGACATTTATTGGGGGCTCGTAAACGTGATCTTTGGACTGTGGGATCTCTCGTAAACGTGATCTTTGGATCGTGGGATCTCTCGTAGACGGGATCTTTTGACAGCGGGATCCTCTGACAACGGGTTCTTTAGACACCGGATCTTTTGTTAAAAGACGGAGATATTGTTAGAGAGAGAATCCAGCTAGAGTGAATGTGGATAGGGGTTAGGATACATATCTTACCTGTTTCACACTTCACACGTCTGCATAGGTCTGTGGTCCTGATTCTGCTCTTGTCACTGAGTGATTGTGTTGTGTGTGGTCTTAATTATTAGATTAACAGTGATTGTTCATTATATATATATATTCCTCTTGGAGATAATCTGCACCCTATCTGCTGACTTACCTGTCTGAAAAATGGCCACTCCTAAATTAACTGGGGCAGAACTAAGGGCAAAGGGGGAAGGAATGGGGTTGTCTGGTTCAGCTTTAACGGATTACATACAGGAAGTGGAGAGAGAGTATCGTCAAGCAGAAAGAGATGATCGGAAGGCCGAATTGGAATTGAGGAAGATGAAGTTAGAAACTAAGAGGATAGAAGCTGAGCAAGCCACTAGAAGGATGGAACTTGAAGCTGAGCAGGCAGTCAAGAAATTGGAAGTGGTGGAAGCTGCTAGGAAACGGGAAGCAGAGCAGGAGGCTCAGAAAAGGGAGCACGAGTACAGGATGAGGTAACTTGAGTTGAAGAGACAATCTAATGGGAAACTGATGGTGCAGTTGGAGGTTCCTCAGTCCCAGGCTCAACTTCAGCAGGTGGACATAGTTACCATGCTATGAAGTTTCCTCTAGCAAATCTACGAGGAGGACAAGGAGAAGATTGACCAGTACCTTCAACGCTTCGAGGCCATGTCCGTGGCTATGGGTCTGGACCGTGAAAAATGGAATCTCAAGCTATCCGGGGATTATGCGGGACCGGCTACGAGGTTTATTCTCGCCTGCCACCAGGACATGAGAACAACTATGACGAATTGAAGACGGCTCTGCTGAAACGATTCGAGGTTACGTCACATACCTACCGGGAAAAATTTCGAGTAGCGAAACGAGAACCGGGAGAGTTGTTTGCCGCCTACGGTTTGCGCCTAAAATCCTATCTTCACAAGTGGGTGGATTTGGCAGGGTTCGCACATGACTATGAGAGTCTGGAAGAACTCATGGTGGTCGACCAGCTGAAGAAGCAAATGTCAAAACCTCTCAGGACATTCCTGGGAGAACAAGGAGCGGAACGTATTGACCTCGTGACAAAATTAGCAGAACGGTTCGTAGAGGTACATGGGGAGGCCGGGGAAAACCTTCCCACCAACACCAAAAGTCAGGAGAAACATGACAAGAAGAAAGCCAAAAGCTCAGGAACAAAAAAGGGGGAACCTTATGTGCAAAAATCAGAGGATAGTTCAGAGAAGACGAAGGAGGGAAGCAAGAGCTCTTCGAGCTCTACACCAAAACGACAGTGGTCGGAGAAGTGGTGTTCAATTTGTAAGTCACCCACTCACAATACGAGGGACTGCAAATCGAAGGCTAAGAGCCCTCACTTCGCAGCATGTCAAGTGACTTCCAAGGAGGTTGTCACGGAAAATGCCAAAGTCAGCAAGAAGGCTCGCCATCAGGAGAGCTCACTCAAGGCCGGTACTAGAAAATCTAGGACAGGGAAATGGTGCAATCAATGCAGTCAAACACGCACAATGCTATTGACTGCAGGGAAGAGTCAGGAGATTCTCAATTCGTTATGTGCCCCAGGAGACCTAAGGTGAAGCCCACTGAACAGGTCGAGGCCGATGAAGAGACTCCAGACCAGGAAAAACCACCTGTAGTGGAATTGGTAGAGGTTAACGGTCGTCAAGTGGAGTGTTTGTACGACACAGGCCTGGACGGGGAGGCTGTGATTTTCCGCGGATCTGGTACACCCAGAACAATTCACAGGTGAGACCATGGAAATACAGCCTGCACAGAAGAGTGCTGTAGCCATGACGTTGCCCATTGCTAACGTGGAGATTCGGTCAAGATATGTCACCGGCACAATCAAGGCTGCTGTATTGACCGATCCCATTTTCCCAGTAATCCTCGGTTGCCGGTATGTCTTTCTGGGAATGCCCAGGGAGCCAATCCATATGGGAGCAATACAGACTCGCTCTCAGACCAGAACGGAAGAGGCAGAAGCAATTGTGACCAACCCACTGCCGGGGGAGCTACGAACTGCCCAGAGTGAGGATGATACTTTACGTCCTTGCTACAAAAAGCTGCAGAAAAGTGCTGATCCACCAGGACGGGGTCAGTACTACATGAAGAACAGGATACTCTACAGGAGAGCAGGAAGGGGAAACAACCTATACGGTCAGTTGGTCGTTCCGAAAGCTCACCGGTCCCAGATTCTTCATATGGGGCATACCATCTCCTTTAGTGGACACATGGGTATTGCCGCCACCATGCAGCGGATTTCCTGCCACTACTATTGGCCGGGAATGACAGAGAATGTGCGTCGGTATGTGAAGTCATGCCCTGAGTGCCAGAGGGTGGCACCGAAACACTGGACAGCACCGGTGGTCTTGGGTGAGATGCCCATTATGAACTCTCCTTTCGAGAGGGTAGCCATCGATATCGTGGGTCCACTTCCCAGGACTAGGAAGAGGAACATGTATACACTCACAATGGTGGATTGCTGTACAATGTGGGGTGAAGCCATACCGTTGACCACGATTGACTCGAAACGAGTGGCGGATGCACTGATGGAGGCCTTTACAAGATTAGGCTTTCCAGCTCAAATTCTGACGGACAATGGGTCCCAGTTTTGTGGAAAACTCATGGAGGAGGTATTTAGAGTGTTTCACTCTAACCACATACATACCAGCCCTTACCATCCTCAAGCCAATGGACAAGTAGAGCGTTTCAACGGCACGTTGATGACAATGCTCAGGAAACTGGCGCAGGAAAAACCTGATAGGTGGGATGAATATATCCCAGCAGCAACTCTTTGCCTATCGGGAAGTTCCTCATGGCTCAACAGGACTACCACCCGCTACGTTGCTGTTTGGTCGTCCAATTAAAGGACCGTTGGAAGCCATGTTGAGGAGTTGGACTGAAGAGGGGACGTCAGAAGAAGTGATCTCCTCCTATAAATACGTGGAGGAACTAAAAGAAAAACTCCACAAAGGATGGACTCTGGCAAATCAAAACTTGAAAATGGCCAGGAAAAGACATGCGGCTTACTACAACCGTAGGTCTAAAGACAGATCTCTAGAGGTGGGAGACAAAGTTTTGTTGCTACTCCCAACGGGAAACAACAAACTGGAGATAGGTTGGCAAGGATCATTTCCCGTGGAAAAGGTGATATCCAGAACCAACTATTAGATCCGGATCCGGGGAAAGTCGAAGATTTTCCATATCAATCTCTTGCGGAAATACGAAAAGAGACCCGGAGAAAAAGCAGCTCACCTCATGGCAATGGCAGTTGCAGTGGAGACAGAAGTGGGAACCAGCGAGGGCAGGGAATATCCCCTGATACACCAGGAAACCTACAAGGATGTGCAGGTGAACCCTGATCTGACCTCCCAGGAGAGGGAAAAGATCACCCATGTTCTCAGGTCTCATAAGGAGATACTGACTGATAAACCAGGACGAACGAGGTTGGTGGAGTTCGAGATGACGTTGACCACACAGGAGCCTGTTCGCCAAAAGGTTTACCCAGTGCCCTTCTCTAAAGAAAAGGCCCTGGAGGAGGAAATAAAAAAACTGCTGGAGGATGACGTGATTGCACCATCCACATCCCCATACAATGCGGGGGTAGTTTTGTTACGGAAACCAAGTGGAGAACACCGGTTGTGTATAGACTACCGACTTCTGAACAGTCATACACAATTTCAGGTGGAACCTTTGCCGAATCCAACGCAGTTATTCGCTAGGCTCCATAAGGCTCGGTACTTTTCAAAGGTGGATCTGAGTCGGGGGTACTATCAAATACCAGTCAAACCGGAGATTCGACCACTGCTGGCCTTCAGTACACCCAGTGGACACTACGAATTCAAGGTCATGCCCTTTGGACTCAGCAATGCACCTAGTGTGTTTACACGTATGATGAGGACTTTACTAGATCCTTTACAGGATCCGGCCATCATCTCCTTCATGGATGATATTCTGATTTCCAGTGACAGCTTGGATGACCATTTGCAATCCTTGGAGAGAGTGTTTAATAGACTCAAGGAAGCAGGGCTTACCGCTCGTCCAACCAAGTGCATGATTGGTTACCAGACTCTGGAATTTCTAGGTCACACCATCACTCCAGGACACATTGTCCCAGAAGATAAGAACCTGGAGAAAATCAGAAATGCCCCAAGGCCAAAAACGAAGAAGGACGTGCGATCTTTTCTCTCGTTGTGTGGATTCTACCAGAAATTTATCCCACATTTCACTGAACTGGGAGCTCCATTGACGAAAACCTTGAAAAAGGGATTCCCGGACCAAATCATTTGGACACCAGAATGTGAGACTGCCTATAGTCAGTTAAAGGAGGCCTTGGTCAGCAAACCTGTATTACAACTCCCGAACCTTTCCAAACCATTTGTGTTGAGAAATGATGCAAGTGGGATTGGGATAGGGGCAGCTTTGTTACAGGAAGGGAAAGACGATGCTTCGGTTTTGAAACCTGTGGCATACGCAAGCAAGAAGCTACTCCAGGCTGAGAGGAATTATTCGACCATCGAGAGAGAGTGCTTGTCTCTCGTATGGGCCGTGCAAAAATTCCAGCCCTATTTGTATGGAGTTAAGTTTCGGGTCCAGTCAGATCATCAGCCCCTGATGTTCCTGGCTACTTCTCAGAAGCTCAACGCCCGTTTGATGCGGTGGTCGTTGTTACTTCACCCCTACAATTTCACAGTGAAGTATATTCTTGGGAAGGAAAATGATGGAGCGGACTTCTTATCAAGACACCCAGCTCCTGAAGAAGAGGAATGAATCATCTGGATTGAATTCACAGTGGAGAAGAGTGAGATGGACTACTCTCTTAAGTGTATCAACCAGATAATGACAATACAGACGGTCATATTCATGGCCTGTGTGCAAAGCTACATTTGTTTTTTAACCGGGACTGAAAAACAATAAAGTCGGAATGCACAGCTGCAGTTGTTTACCAGTTAGACCAAAGACACCGCTAACCTTAAGAAGTCTCCAACATCAAACAGGAAAATCGTCTTTGACAGTCCCCACAAGAGGGAAAATTGTAGGCATATGTTGAAAAAGGGGAGATAATATACTCTTTTGACATTGATTAAACCCAAGGGAGAGAATTTATTCAGAAATGGATAATCTGCCCTTGAACCACTTTTATTAACATAAAAAAAAGTCACATGACCAATTCCAGGCCTTTGCCAAAAACACGATTTGAGGACAACTAATGTAACTTTGACAGCTGATGTGTGCAGAAGTGAAAATTGGCTTGATCCGTGTGAATAGAATCGCCTGTGTTGGTTTTATGTAACCCATGTCTTTATGGCGAATGGCGTATTCAATTCAGGATTTGAGTCAGAATGGCATAAGGTAGTTTAAAGATTGTGCTAACTATAAATAATGTGGAGAAGCTTAGAAATATAGTTTAGAAAGATATTATAGTGTTGTTCCAGGAGTGATGCAGTTGTGCTTAAGGTGTTGTAGAGAGTATATTTAAGCCTAGTTAATATAAGCAGTAGCCTCGGTAAAACTAGCTAGAGTAATGAATAGAATTAGCTCTGCTAGTGAGAATTGTGTAGTGGGGTGATATTGGGGAAGATTGGGGATGGGGAGAATGTACAATGATGGGATCTCCAGTGAGGTCTGTTGGGGGTCTACACTTTACATTTTGCTCTGTCCTGATCTTAACCCACTGCAGACAGGAGTGAAGAACTCCTATGCCCATGACAGAGTTGGTTCACTGTCATGTATCTGAGTGAGGCGGACACACCCCCCCCCCCTCAATGGAGGTCGGGGACAGTTGCTATCACCAAATGTGTTGTTCTCTCGTTGACAGGTTCCTTTAGGTCACTCAAGTCACTGAGAATGGAGACCTTGGTGCAGGCAGTTGGTCAACATCTTTTGCACTTAGCCCATGATAAAAAGGGTTTACGGGAACAAGCATAAGAGGGATTATCAAACGTCACACATTAACAGAATACAAGAAATTGTTTTCTCCGCACCATTTTGGAGGAAGACCAATCGTCAAATTAATGTTTCAAACATCACTTGGGAACAGAATAGTAGAAAGTGAATTTCTTTTACACCACCTGGGAAAAGACCAGTGGGCAGTATGTTTTACACGACAGGTGAACAAACAAAGAGATACAGTTATTCCCCATCACATGGGAATAAATCAGTATAAACTGATTAGGAAGTTAGTATAACAATGGTCTTGTGAACAGTAGACACTTGAGACAGGAAGTACATTTATTTCAAAGAACAGTATGTTCGTGTCCTCACTAGACAAGGGTGTTATAAGTATAAGAACAAATTAGACATATACTAACTGTATGATCCAGACAGGATTTAGGGTCGGACTGTGACTAGTTCTTTTGAGTGATCAAACAGCCACCGGTGGAAATCTACATCTAGCAGGATGGACACATACCTGGGTGAGGTCATCGTGGAATGAATGAGGATATGGTGTGATCCTTTCTGGGATGATAGGGCTGGGCTCTTCAGCTACCTGGTCTATGTCCGCACCCAATAGAAATATTCGACACACATTCTACACTTTACACACACACACTTCTCACACCTATACTCTTGGTGTAATAAATTATTTTGTATCTATTTGTTAAAGCTTGAGTTGTGGAGTATGTTATGTTGGGGAAAAGTGAGAGGGGCATGATACAAGGGTGAGTGAGAGTAAGAAAGAGGTGTTTGCAGACCGACGGAGTTTTGTGGACGGAGTCTGGTGGTTTCTCTAGGACAATAATAATGGGGTAATAAAAATGTAGTGTTGATTCCCCACACTCCAGGGACAACACGAAAGTAAGTAAGGAAGACTTACGACAGTTCAGAGGTTCTGAAGTTGGTACATTTGGCTGTATTGGCTTATAAAGATGTTTCAGTGTCTCTTCCCATTTGTTTGAGTTGGTGTTCATAGCTAGAACTTGGTGGTGAATAGCTGAATCTTTATGTTTAACTGTTGCAGCTGTGAGACGTTCTTTCGAAGACTTATCCATTGTTGGATATTAACTTGGTAATCCAACCAACAGTTGAAGGTTACTCACTGTTGTTAGTTTTAGTAACTTGTAGAAGGATTGTCCCATAGTTTCACTGACTTGGTTGAATGATGAGGCTATAGGTGATACTTCTCAGAAGTAAAGCAGACGATACACTGTTGTCAGTACTCTGTTGATCTTCATCTTTGTAGATTATTAGATCTTGAAGTCCATCCTGGATATTCCTACTAAAATAGGACTTAATCACTCACCCAGTCAGTTGTCTTCGAATTTATCTGTTGCTCGCTAGGGAGCTATTGAGAGCAGCAGTAACTATGGGTGTGGTGGCCCAGACTTTGCTTTAGGACAGGTTGTTCTTTATTATTGACTGGCTGATAACCCAGTTTCCAGTTGATAAGGTGGCAACTCAGTCCCACCAAGTCCACCACTCGCTATAGAAAAGGGATGACAAGAATACAACACGAGCATTAACCTACTGTGTTCTGATAAAAGGTTTACAACACAATTACAAACAGAAATACAAAACAACAAGGGGAGAAGGGGAAAGGAGTGGGTGTCCACGTTCCACTGTCCCTCATTGCTGAGTAGAGCCATTCTGACTCTTAATAGTGAGTAAGGTATTTTCTCACTTTATTTTTATGTTCTGTTGTTACTGGGACTATTAGATGAGTGAAGTCATTCTGTCCATCCAACATGTTGATATTGTATCTCTCATTACTTGAAGAGAATAGCCTATACAGACTCTCTGTGGTTTCTAATGCCGCGTCTTCCTTTCGGCACTATAATCTTCCTTAGGTCAAGGCTATTCAACATTGGCTTCTTAAGTACTGACATCCACATATTTCCTACATCATCTCATGTTTCCACAGGAGTCACATTACAATGTGTATTTCCCAGTAAAAAGTAACAATCAGGACATAGAAAAGTTCTCATAACAGAAAAAAACATACATGTCCATTTCTCTGATATCAAGTACATGATAATCATACATAATAATTAATCATAATGATGATGCAGGGAGCCTAGGTTTTTGGATTTTCTTCAGGAGTTAATCCATAAACTAAAACATACATTGTTTTCCCCCACTGCGTACAGCACATGGGGATAGTAACCGCAGTGATATATTTTGCCAATGACTGCTATTATTCAGAGTGTATTTATTAGAATAACTTATGCTGCATGGTCCAGACTTCTGAATATTGCAAGCAATTTATTCACATCAATCTTCGCTTCTGTTCCTACTACAGTGAGGTGATGCGGATTGAATCCTATCCGAACATTCATTTCGATCACGCGTTTACTTCCTTTGTTCTAGAATTTATATTCTCAAACATGGCATGTCCCTAGCAATATTTTATGAAATGATTACATGTCCCTCCTCATATGGAGTGGTTACTAATCTGTTAACAAAAGGATGGTACTAAAATTTAACACTATAGTTCCAAGTTACAGATTATGATGTGGCAAGCATTTTATCCCCTGACTAAGAGTCAGGAATATGCGTAATCATTCGTCTTAACAGTGAATTTACACTACATAGGATATTTGAAAGTGGCAGACACCAGTTCTCTACTATGAAGTATGTAATCAAGAGTCTGTTCCCACCTTGAGAAAATGCCTAGAATGTGTTTTTGACCTGAGTTTGATACTCTACGGTACCCATACTATTTCTAGGTTATAAGCACTATTAGTTAGATATAAGTTCATAATGCCTATAAAAGGTTTTAACATAGGGATTTGAAATGGTAAAACAAGGAAAAATTACAGCGTGGCACCCACATGTGCTTCATTGGTAAACATCATCCAGCCTGGTTTAAGAGAATTGTTGACTTATTATTCTAACTAATTCTTAATTAAACATACTGGTCTATGTAATACATAAATACATCTTAATAATGTAGATATAAAATACCAATAGCTTCAGAGAGTGATGGTTTTAAAAGGCAAAAATACCTTTTCCCCACACGGGGAACCTTTACATGTCTGCTCCCTTTGTTTGTCTGAACTAAAATGGCTACTTTAGTCTTTGTTTTCAATCAGTCGACGACTGTTGGCCAGGTGCGTGAGCCAAAATAAAGCCAAATAAATTAAGCTGCCACGGTCAGTCTATCGCTGTTTTATTTTCTATTCCTACCTAAGCAAGATACTTAAACAGTAATTGTAAGGGGTTGTTTGTTTTTAAGGGAGTCAATGCTAGGAAAGGGTAAGGACGTTTTATTATATCACAGATGCAATAAGGCAAACCAACTCATTGGACAAATGGCACCAACACTAAAGAATAACCATGTATCAATAACTAGTAAGAAAGCACTTTACGACACAATCTTCCTACCATCTCTATGTTACCAATGCCAAATCTGGACAATGACAGAGAAAGAAAAAAGAAAAATCACAACAACAGAAATGAGATTCCTGAGAAGAATACTCAATTTATCAAGAAGAGACAAGATCAGAAATGAAGAAATCAGGACTAAAGTGGGGGTTATAGCTGAACTAGATTTTATTATAAGGCAGCAAGTCAAATGGTTTGGCCATGCAAGTAGGTTACCAACTAACAGTATACCACAACAAGCTATGATGTACAGACCAGAGGGAAGCAGAGGAAGAGGCCGACCACGTAAACGATGGACGCAGGGAATAACAGAGTCCATGGGAATATAGATACATGAAGCCCATAAGCGGGCACTCTCCCACTGTTTATACTTCACCTCGACACCGCAAGGTACAAGAGGAACAAGATGAGATGAGATGAGATATGAGAAGAAATGACTTGGAGAACTTGGTGACGACTGTCAAGATCGAAGGGAAGAGACCAAGGGGAAGACCGAGAAGTAAATACCTGGATGGCTTGGCCACGTGGCATGGGCGAGACAGGAACACGAAGCTGATCCACGACTACTGGTGATCGTGTGAGATGGCAGAACATGACCGCCCACGCTTATCGGCATGGCACATGATGAATGGATGGATTTCTTTCTTTCCTAGTGACGACCATAATCTGCGCCTTCTTACAATGTAATTCTTATTGTTCTTATATTTAATTCCTTGTTATTCACTGTGTGCAAAAACAGCATGTAATAAATGTTGCAGATCATGTTCATTGTCTGCAATCAGTACTGTATTATTCGCATAGCTAATGTTATTGATGGTGTGTCCTCCAATGGTGATTCGTGCTTCTTATAGGTTCATAATATTTTAGTCTTTGGAGTTTCCCGAACACCTCTTTTCGCGTGGCTTTGTCTAGTTAAAGCTAGTTGCATATCCTTTACATGATGTCGCTGTCAACCCCGCCATTTTTTAGCCATTTGTGATTTCTTGGCAAGTTTAGGTTTAGTAGTTTGCCATTGCTTTCCGAAGGACCAGCACACATACCATTATATCAACACTAACGCAATATCGATTGCAGAACCTTTTGATACCACTCAGACAGTTAATTAAAAATAAAAATAAAAACATGTATTGCCTGGCTTCCGGTAAAATGGCGACGATGTAATGTTCATTCTTCGGGAGACGCTGTTTTAGTGTTTTCCTGTGGATTATGTTGTGTTATTTCGTATTCGTTTATTGGAAGTGGTCACAAGAAGCCACGGAATGCATGTGGCCGATGAAATTTTGAGGGCAGCCGACAGATAGTTGTTGGTTATGGTCTCAAGTTTCGCGACAGTAGGCAGAAGATTATTTCACGAGACAGTGGCTGCGGTCCCCGGCCAGTATGGACGCTGCCATAGAAGGAAAGCAACAGCAAACTACCTTCTTTAATAGAGCCTAGTTTATTATGATTCGTCTAATTACAGATCACTGCAAGATAAGACAGAGACATTAAAATTAGCAACATGGAATGTTAGGACGTTAAACTACGACGAAAAATTAGATAACATCAAACAAGAAATAGAGAGAGAGAAAATTAATATTTTAGGGATGTGCGAAACGAGATGGACAGGAGCAGGCATTAAGATAGATGAAGATTTTAAGATTATTTATTCTGGAGGAGAAGATCGACAGAGAGGGATGGCAATTATCTTGGATCGGCAGACATCAAAATCTGTTCAAGGATATTGGGCGGTGTCAGACAGAGTTCTACTTGTTAAAATAAGCGGCATAACTTTTAGCATAAACGTTATTCACATATATGCCCTAACAGGAGAATCCAGTGAAGATAGTGTAGAGGAATTTTATAATAACATTGAGTCTGCTTTAAAGAAAAGTAAAAATTCAGAAATAAACATCATAATAGGGATTTCAATGCAAAAGTAGGAAATCAAGGTGATAGATACACAGTAGGAAACCATGATTTGGGAGAAAGAAACGAAAGAGGATACAGACTTATAGAGTGGGCAAAAGAGCAGGAAATGATTGTAGGAAACACCTGGTTTAAACAACACCCTAGAAGATTATGGACATGGAGGATAGTAGGATTAGAAACCAGATTGACTACAATTTGATTAGCAGGTTTCGAAATGCGTTAACAATTGCAATAACAGTTCCCAGTGCTGATTGTTATAGTGGTCACAGATTCCTTCCAGGTACATTGAGGGTAAAGTTAAAGAAAGTCAAGTATACAACAGGGAGCACTAAATATGATCTGTGTACGTTGAGAAATAACATTGAGATACAAAACAAATTCAACATAGAAGTACAGAACAGATTTGATGTATTGTCTAATCTAGAGATTCTATTTCATGGTGTGGTTGATCAATGGGAAATGTTGAAGAAATTAATCAGTTTGGCAGCAGAAACAACTATTTCAAAATTAAAGACGGTGGGTCTTAAGACATGTATGACTCAAGAAATTTTACAACTAATGGAAACAAGAAGACTCAACAAAAATAATCCTGCCAAATATGAAGAAATTCACAGACAAGTCAGAATATTATGTAAGGATGCAAAAGAAGCATGCCTTGAGAAGAATCGCGTAGAAATTGAAAAACAACAGAACCGCCAAAATACCAAAATTAGTGCACAAAAGAATTCAGGAACTTACTAATAAAAGAACAAGACCATCAGCAGGCTGTCTAAAAACTAAAGATGGCAAAATCATAATAGAAAAAGATCAGATTTTACATGAATGGTCAGATTATATGAAAAACCTTTATGATGATAACAGAGATGAACAATATGTTATTCCATTTAATAATGAAGGACGCCAATTTTGAAGATGGAGGTTCGGAATGTTCTTAAACATATGAAAACTGCCAAGACCCCCCGGTTCAGATAACATCACAACAGAAATGATTAAAGCTTTAGACGAATATGGATTAGATCAAGTCACCAGACTCCTGAACACATTACATGATACCGGAGATATACCTTCTGAATTATGTATTTATTGCAACACCTAAGAAATCAGGAGCCTTGGAAGTGCTCAACATAGAATAATTAGTATAATGAGTCACATCACAAAGATTTTGCTACGAATTATCATGCAAAGAGTGGGGAAGAAATTACAACCTGAAATAGGGGAAGAACAATGTGGGTTTGTAGAGGGAAAGGGTATAGTAAATGCTGTTTATATGCTGCGAACAGTTATTGAACGTGCTATAGAAGTAAACAAGTATATACATCTTTGCTTTATTGACTACACAAAAGCTTTTAATAGAGTTAGACATGTCAACATGGTGGATATGCTTGCAGATCTACAAATTGAATGGGAACGACATTAGACTTATAAAAAAACATATATTGGAAACAACAAGCTGCCGTAAGGATTGATAATGAAGTGGGACAATATCAGCCTATTAAGAGAGGTATTAGGCAGGGATGTGTGATGTCTCCAGATCTTTTTTACCTTACAGTGAAACTATTTTCAGAAATGTAGAAGATATACATGGAATCAGCATTGGAGGACGAAACATCAATAACATTAGATATGCAGATGATACAGTATTGATTGCAGACAATGCGCAGGATCTGCAACAATTAGTAGATGCGGTTGTTGTACACAGTGAGCAGCTGGAGTTAGAATTAGATTGTAAAAAGACACAGGTTATGGTCGTCTCTAGGAAGAACGAAGTACCACAATGTAACATACAAGTAAATGGGAATATTCTTCGACAAGTGAATCAATATAATTATCTCGGAACAGTCATAACATCTGATGAGAGATGTCTAGAATAGATTAGAACAAGAATCGCCGATCCTAACCTTGCTGGCTGCAGGGCCAGCCGCAGTCCACACATTGTAGACCTCGTAGATCGCGTCAGATCTAAAATAATGTATCAGTCAGTCAGCTCGATTGTTGTCATGTTTCTGATACCATAATCAAACATTCTGAATAACGAAGACACTAACAATACATTGCACGATCTATTCCCAGACATATTTCGATGCAGCTCGTCAATTGCATACGGCAGAAATCTTTGAAAAATGTTTTGCATATCCTTTACAGGACATCGCTGTCAACATCAGCATCTTTCAGCTGATTGTTGATTTCTTGGCAAGATTACGCTCAGTAGTTTGCCATTGCTTTCTGAGCGACCGGCTCCATACTCTCATAAGTCACTGGCGCGACTCGAACCGCTTCCAATTCTCGTGCGCTCACGTCAACCACGAGAGTATTGGGGGTTACGGATAAAGCTGCTAACTCCTCGGCCAGAGAGACCGGCCGGCAGAAATGACACAACATAAACTAAAGTAATTAGATAACTCCTTCAGGCTGAAATGTTCAATATGCATATTCACAGTGTGAAGCGAATAATGAAAGATTGTCAGCAAACAAATTGATTTTGCCCTCTTTTCCGTTTTCGCGTTCACTGCTTCTGCTTGTTGTTGTGGTTGTTGTTGTTGCTGGTGTTATTGTTGCTGGTGTTATTGTTGTTGTTCATGCTGTTGTTGTTGTTCCTTTTGATGCTGTTGTTATTGTTGCTGCAGCTGTTGTTGCGGCAGTTGTTGCTGTTTTTGTTGCTGCTCGTGTTCCTGCTCTTGTTGCTGCTGTTGTTGGTGTTGCTGTTGTTGGTGTTGCTGTTGTTGGTACTGCTCTCGTTGTTGCTGTTGCTCTTGTTGTTGTTGTTGCCGCTGTTGTTGTTGTTGTTGGTGGTGGAGGTGCTGTTGTTGTTGTTGGTGGTAGTGGTGGTGTTGCTGTTGTTGGTGTAGCTGTTGGTGTTATTGTTGTTGCTGCTGTTGTTGTTGTGCTGGTGTTGGTGTTATTGTTGTTGCTGTTGCTCTTGTTGTTGTTACTGCTGCTGTTGTTGTTGTTGCTGGTGTTTTGTTGTTGTTGCTATTTTTGTTATCGTTGCTATTTTTGTTCTTAGTGTTGTTTTTGTTGTTGTTGTTGTTGTTGTTGTTGTTCTTCTTCTTCTTCTTCTTCTTCTTCTTCTTCTTCTTCTTCTATTTATACTCCGTCGCCGCCCATATCGCTGCCACAGTCCGGCTCGCGACGTCGTCATCACACACTTTCAGACTCCAGATTTAACATTTCCGAGACAAACATCCCTCAACTTAACTGACTGAGTGTCGAAGAATATTATATCGCCAAATGTGACTCCATATATATCGGCATACTAGGATCATCGTCATGTTTTGTTTCGCGCTATCTTCCGCAATTTAACTGCTCAGTGAACGGAAATAGACATTATAATACTTGTTCATTTGATTGTGTGCCATGTCTGGGTACACACCTACTTTTTGTTTGACGCTGAATCAGTTAATCATGTTGACATCTCCATAGAGTTTGTATTAAGCTTGTCGAACTGCACAGTTTCGTCCAGCTTGTGGTTTAGTACTCCCGACGTCGACAAATTGTTGCCTTTCCCTGGTCTCTGGCTGTCCCGAGTGTGCCAACAAGGCAGCAGATGTTTTTATTTAATTGTGCAGGTTTGCTTTCTCTAGTCTTTTTCAGTCCCCAGTCTTCTTACAAGGCAGCGTGTTGTTTCTTCTCTTCATCTGTCCGTCTGTGGTGTTATTTTCTGTTACTTATAATCGTGTTTTTGCAACTCGCACAGTCAGCTTCTCGTTTTCTGGTGATTCATTCATTTATTTCCAGCTGCCACCGATCCGTGTGTTATTTCTTCTCTTCTTCCTTCTGTCCGTGGTGTTATTTCTTCTCTTCTTCCATCTGTCCGTGGTGTTATTTCTTCTCTTCTTCCATCAGTCCGTGATGTTATTTCTTCTCTTCTTTCATCTGTCCGTGTGTTATTTCTTCCCTTCTTCCATCTGCCCGTGTGTTATTTCTTCTTTTCCTCCATCAGTCCGTTTGTTATTTCTTCCCTTCTTCCATCAGTTCGTAGTGTTATTTCTTCCCTTCTTCCATCAGTCCGTGGTGTTATTTCTTCTCTTCTTTCATCTGTCCGTGGTGTTATTTCTTCTCTTCTTCCATCTGCCCGTGTGTTATTTCTTCTTTTCCTCCATCAGTCCGTTTGTTATTTCTTCCCTTCTTCCATCAGTTCCGTAGTGTTATTTCTTCTCTTCTTCCATCAGTCCGTGGTGTTATTTCTTCTCTTCTTCCATCAATCCGTGGTGTTATTTCTTCTCTTCTTCCATCAGTCCGTGGTGTTATTTCTTCTCTTCTTCCATCTGCCCGTGTGTTATTTCTTCTTTTCCTCCATCAGTCCGTTTGTTATTTCTTCCCTTCTTCCATCAGTTCGTAGTGTTATTTCTTCCCTTCTTCCATCAGTCCGTGGTGTTATTTCTTCTCTTCTTCCATCAATCCGTGGTGTTATTTCTTCTCTTCTTCCATCAGTCCGTGGTGTTATTTCTTCCCTTCTTCCATCAGTCCGTGGTGTTATTTCTTCTCTTCTTCCATCTGTCCGTGGTGTTATTTCTTCTCCTCTTCCATCAGTCCGTGGTGTTATTTCTTCTCTTCTTCCATGTGTCCGTGTGTTATTTCTTCTCTTCTTCCATCAGTCCGTGGTGTTATTTCTTCTCTTCTTCCATGTGTCCGTGTGTTATTTCTTCCCTTCTTCCATCAGTCCGTGGTGTTATTTCTTCTCTTCTACTATCTGCCCTTTGTGTTAGTTCTTCTCATATGTCCGTTGTGTTATGAAATTATGACAATAAAACAAATCTAGCTTATGCATTCTAGAATAATGAAATTACTTTTATGAAGCAGACGCAGCGAATTTCATGTGAACAAACTATATGATTGATGTAACTAAGAAGCATATTACATCATAATCTTCACACATCCTCCACAGGTGAAAGTATACCCCAGTTTCCAAGGACAACAACCCCCATCCTTCCGCTGCGAGAGGAAACACGACAAGCTCAAACTCCACTTCTATTCTCTGCGCCACTCCATCGTCAGCTTCGTCGCGGGAATCGTCGACGGGGTCTCCCGCTTCCTCTTCAACACGGAGCTTCAAATAGAAATATCCCCTAGTCGAAGTCCGAACTCGCCACATCACATCTTCTTCATCAGCAACTCTAACAACGAAGGATCCCCAAACCAGCTGTTCCGTTACAGTGTCAACATGTCGGCGGACCCCAATGATTCCAGGATTGGAGTGGGCACTTTCTGTGACTGCTTCCCTTTTCATGTTGTCTTCGATGAGAATTTAAACATTACCCAACTGGGCACTGCCCTGGCCAGAATGATAGTTCCTAATGTGGCCTCTAAAGGAATGCATTTTTCTACGTATTTTGACGTTCTGAAACCAACGGTCAAGTTCAGTTTGTCGTCAGTACTTTCCCGGGTCAATTCCAGCTTTGTTGTGCGGACCAAGGGTGTGTCAAATCATCGTTTGTCCGAGGTAGGTTGTGTGGTAAATATCAGTTTCTTAGATAATTTCTTTGTTTGTGTCTTCTGTATTGAGACGGCTTTCCTCGTGGCTGTCTGCTACCTACCTACCTGTCTGCCTACCTGCCAGCCTGCCTGCCGGCCGGTCGTTCGGTCGGTCAGTCAGTCGGTCGGTCGGTCGGTCTGTCTTCTGTCTGTCTATCTCTCTATCTCTATCTCTTTCTCTGTCTGTCTGTCTGTCTGTCTGTCTGTCTGTCTGTCTGTCTGTCTGTCTGTCGGTCGGTCGGTGATGTGTGTGTGGTTGTTGGGTCGTATGGGTGGTTGTGAAATTTGTGGATTGGCGGGGAAATGTGTGTGTGGATGGAAAGACGTGTGGGTATGGGTGGTTGATGTGTGAGTGGGTGAGTGATATGTCTGTGTTGGTGCAGGGATGTGCGTGTGTGAGTGGTATGTGTGTGTGTGGTTGGAGGGTGTGTGGGTGGGTGGAGCATGTGGGTGTGGGTGAGTTTGAGTGGATTGGGGTATGTGTGAGTGGGTGGAAAGATACGTGTGGGTGGGTGAGGGATGTGTAGTGTGGGTTGGTGCGAGATGTCTGGGTTGGTGGTGGGATCTGTGAGTGGGTGGAGGGATAAGTGGGGGTGTGTGGTGAGTGGGGGATGTGTGGTGGGTGAGGGATGTGTGGGTATGGGTGGGTGATTTGTGAGTAGGTGAGGGATGTGTGTGTGGATTGGTGTGGGATGAGTGTGTGTGGGAGGGGGGATGTGTCATATAACATGAGAATATGCATTGTTTATGCTTACAACTTTCATTTGACAATGTTATTTCCCTATGCGATTGCATCATGCACTGTTGATGAACGAAAGATGAGTGATTGGAAGGGCCGAATGTAAGACGAGCCTACGCGCCCAATTTGTTACCCTTTGAAAATAAAGATCAATTCAATTCAATTCAGTTCTGTCTGTCTGTCTGTCTGTCTGTCTGTCTGTCTGTCTGTCTGTCTGTCTGTCTGTCTGTCTGTCTTATATATCTTATCTATCTACCTACTTACCTATCCCTGTATGTCTGCCTTTCAGTCTGTCTGTCTCAAACCTTGTACACACACCAAGTATTTCACACCTCTGAAACCATGAACACAAACAAGCAGAGTATTTAATCAAGTCACCACTCTTAAAACATGTACATGCGCAGTATTTCACCCTTCTTAAACCATGTACACGCAAATACACCCAGTATTTCGCCCTTCTTAAACCATGTACACGCAAATACACCCAGTATTTCGCCCTTCTTAAACCATATATGCGCCCAGTATTTCACCCTTCTTATATCGTGTACACACAAACATGCCCAGTATTTCACCCTTCATATACATGTCCATACAAACACGCCCCGTATTTCACTCTTCTCAAATAATGTACACACAAACACGCCCAGTATTTCACCTAGTCATCCCTATCAAAGGGAGCCACGGTAGCATAGTAACAAGAAGATCTCCTATCTGTCCGGTGGCATTGGTTTCGAATCTGCATCAGGGCGGATTTTTACAATTGAACTGGGTTCCTTGAAAATGGGTGGCTGGAAATTTCTTGGCAAGTAATGGCGGCTAATGTGATACTGTCCACGTCATCCACCGATTGGTCGATACAAATATGGGTTTAGCACCATATACCCTGGGAGACGCTGTGGCGTGGTGGCTAGACGCTGCCCTGAAGCCATAGATTCCACGTGCATTTTGGCGGATTCATATATGTAAAATTGAGTAGGGTCCCCAGGTCGACGCAGCCTACAGTGAGAACCAGGAAACGTCTTGGGAAATACAGGCGGCGGGTGGATACTGACCACATCAGCCACCAAGTGCCAGTTGGTCCGTAAAACGCATGGGTGTAGTCCAGGAAACCTCAAGCCGTGTCAAGAGGTCCTTTCCTATAGTATTATATTATAGTACACAGGCTCCCTAAACACATTCTTTTACGGCGAGCTGCGTTGTGGTAAACGCACCCAAGGCGGCGAGAGAAAACGCTTTAACGACTCTCTAAAGATGTCACTAAAAGCTTTTGAAATTCACCGTGACAACTGGGAGACTGCTGCCAAAAACTTGAAATTCGTGGCGCACATCATTGCGCAATAGTGTAGTAACTTGTGAAGCAAACAGGACTGCAAGAGCTGTGGGGGAAAAAAATGCTGGACATAAAAACAATTGCAGGAGACTTTCCTCCTAGAATGCCAAGCATTCTTTGTCCACATTGTCATGGAACATTTTGTGCCAAAATAGGCCTTATCAGCCATCTTAGAACTCACGGCTCCATACTTTTTTAACCCCACTGGATGACATGAATGGTCATCATCATTCTTGATGGACAAACAACAACTACCGTATTACTACACCATACTTGAAGGATTCAGTGTCAAACAAAAAGTGGGTTTGGATCAAACCTGGTGCACAATCAAATGAACAAGTATTGTAATATACATTTCCGTTCATTGAGCGTTGAAACTGCGGAAGATACCACGAAACAAAACAAAGAACACGATGACCCTAGTATGGCGATATATCGTCCGTCTGTAAACGTGGGATATCACATTTGGCGATATATTATCCTTCGGCAGTGAAGCGGTTAAACCACGCAATAACGCACCCACTTAGTCTTCATGACGCACCCACTGGTCTTCATGATGCACCCACTTGGTCTTCATGACGCACCCACTTGGTCTTCATGACCCACCCACTTGGTCTTCATGACGCACCCACTTGGTCTTCATGACGCACCCACTTAGTATTCCTGACGCACCTATTTGGTCTTCATGACGCACCCACTTGGTCTTCATGATGCACCCACTTGGTCTTCATGACGCACCTATTTGGTCTTCATGACGCACCCACTTGGTCTTCATGATGCACCCACTTGGTCTTCATGACGCACCTATTTGGTCTTCATGACGCACCCACTTAGTCTTCATGATGCACCCACTTAGTCTTCAGCAGTTTCGTTCCCGCTCTCAGCCTCACATACACTCACATCTAGGTACCTCCCCTCTCCATTCCGCTGAGGGGGAAGGGAGGGTGTAGACACAGACATCCACTCTGCACTTCACCTCATACACCATCAATCGATTCCTGAACATACTCGATCAATGCGGTATCGGCACGTGCATAATTTATCTAATCACCAGGGCCCAGACAGGGAAATGAAAAACGCTGCCTTAACGAACATGTATCGATATTTTGTCGGATGTATCTATGTATTTCAGTGACGGCGATATCATTAGTTTGTTAGTGGGGATGCAGTGGCGGCGCTGCACTGTGGGCGCTCGAATTAGTTGAAATGATAAGGCAAAAGAGATTCAGGAGATGCAGTGGCGGCGCTACACAGTGAGCGCTCGAATTAGTTGACTTGATATGACAAGAGAGGATCCGGAAAGGGGGGGGGGGACCTCAGTTGGAGATTGGCGGTCTCAGTTGGAATATTATAAATGTATATGTATATCTCGGAAAAGGTCATACAGAATATAATATACGGATACATGGTAATATTCCTAAACAAGTGAATCTGGGCAACTATCTTGGAACAGCCATAACATCTGATGGGGGATTCTTGAAGAGATTAGACCAAACAAAAACTGGAAAACACACTGACCAATAAAATATGTCAATTGCAACGAGAAAAAGAGTGTTGAAGTGCTTCATAGAACTTGTACTGTTGTATGGATGTGAAATTGAGACAAACTATGGAAAAGACTCAAATCCATGTATCAACAAATAACATCATATCTATATTATATCAATACAATAACAGGTAGGAAAACACGAAATACCACTGGATGTTTAAAAATCCAGGAACAGTACAATATTGATGGGACAAGATGATATAGTCAATAGATGGACGGAATATCTGGAACAGCTGTATGATAATAGGAGACCGGGTGTAAATATTCAAAACACGATGACCCTAGTGTGACGATATATCGTTTGTCTTGTCTGTACACTCTGTGACGAGTGTCCACCAATACTTGCAGCAGGAGTTGAAGATGCACTACATCGCATGAAAAAGGGAAAGGCACCCGGTCCAGACAACATTACATTGGAGGAAATTGAGGCTCTATGTAATTTTGGAATCGCAATATTGACAAAATTTCTAAATGACATCTACACTAGTGTGTACATTCTTAGTGACCTAATAAAATTCATCTTTATAGCTCTGTCAAAGATACCAGAAGCTTTAGAACATTGTACTATAAGTCTTACAAGTCACATGACAAATTTGTTACTCAGAATAATTATGAAAAGAATAAGAAACAAGATTAAACCAGAAATTAGTGATGAACAGTGTGGATTTGTGGAGGGAATTGGCACAAACAACGATATCTATATATAGGAACATTTCAGTATATAAAGAAGAGCATCAGACAAGTTTGTGTATTGCCTCCTGATGTATTCTCATTGTACATTGCAATATGCCGGTCTCTCTGGCCTAGGAGTTAGCGACTTTCTCTGTATTCCCGTTTATCCATGTGAGTAAACACAGCTGCGCGAGAAGCTGTAGCGCTTCTCGCCGCACCCGCTGCTTACAGGATATGCGAGCCGGCCGCTCAGAAACCAATTGTAAACTACTGAGCGTAATTATTGCCAAGTAATTAACTGTGGTAAAATTCTGGCGTTGACAGCGAAGTCCTGTAATAGGATAAGCGAAAAAAAATGGAATATATAATGAGATTTACAGAAAATATGTCAGGGATCCTGGCTGTTGGACATAATATAAATAATTTACGTTGTGCTGATGACACCGTCTTGATAGCAACAAGTCAGAAGGATCTACAGGAAATTATAGATACAGTGGTTGTAGAAAGTGAAAAAATGGGCGTTAGTATGAATAATAGAAAGACAGAAGTCATGGTGATATCAATGAAACAGATTGTGCCTAAATGTGCAATCAAGTACAGGACATTATTCTGGGGCTAGGTGCAGAAACTCAGATATCAAGGCACATGGATAACATCAGATGGAAGATGCATCACTGAGATAAAGAACACAATAGGACAAGCAAATACTGCATTCTATCAAATGAAGAACATTTTGTGCAATAAGTCATTGTCCTTGAAAGTTAGAAAAAGTGGTCTTGCAGGTTACATAGAACAGTTTCAACATACGGCTGCGAATCCTGGACAATTAATAAACAGTCGAAAACATCCATGGAAGCCTTGGAGATTTAGTTTTATAGAAAAATGCTAAAAATTTATTGGACAGTCAAAATTAGCAATCAGGAAGTTTTAAGTAAGGGAAGCTGAGTTGCAAAGACAACTTACCACAATCATCAGAAAGAGATAGTCATTGTTATTTTCTCTCTCTCTCTCTCTCTCTCTCTCTCTCTCTCTCTCTCTCTCTCTCTCTCTCACACACACACTCTCTCTCTCTCTCTCTCTCACACACACACACACTCTCTCTCTCTCTCTCTCTCTCTCTCTCTCTCTCTCTCGCTCTCTCTCTCTCTCGCTCTCTCTATCTCTCGTCTCTCTCTCTCTCTCGCTCATCTCTCTCTCTCTCTCTCTCTCTCTTTATTTTGCCACGTTATGAGAAGACAAAAACTGTAACATGTTGTGAAAAACCGGAAAGAGAGATAGAGGAAGACAGTGTGAGAAGATACTTGACAGTCTTGTGTCATGTCACGGAAAGGAGTCAACACACGAATTTATCCATGATGTCGAAGATCGTAATTTGTGGAGAGGAATGATTGCCCACTAGCCGGCAAGTCAATGGATGATGATGGTGGCTGTGATGCGTGGACAATGAGCAGACAAGGTCAATAACATCTAATGGGAGTGGAAATGTGGTTCTGAGGAAAATGCTAAGAATAACATGGACAGACATAAAAGCCAATAAGTAAGTCTTTCAAGAAGCAAATGAAAACTGCAAACGTATTAGACAAATTAGACATTGACAGCCGTTATATGAAGAAATACATTAGAAAACTTGGTGACAACTGGTAAGGTTGAGTGGAAAAGAACAAGTGAAAGACAGAGAAGTAAATATCTGGATGGCTTGTCCACATGGCATGGTTGAGACAAGATAACTAAGCTGATCCACGACTCTGGTGATCTTGTGAGATGGCGAAACATGACAGCCCACGCTTATCGGCTTGCCACATTATGCTGATGATATGCCGCGGCGGACTCTGCTGTCATTAAGGAGCACTGGGGACTGACTCAAGGAGCTGGAGGACATCCCGGGGC
>JACEFZ010009100.1:0-5000 GCA_014155875.1 Cepaea nemoralis
CTATAAAAGCCCGAAGAGCATTTAATTATTATTGTGGCCACTGTTCGCTCATGGGGCACCTTAGGTAAGGGGCGGTCCAAAAACCAACAAGAAGAATCTTCACACAACCTGGGCACCAGAGGTGGAGTAATCGTAGAGGGAAGGGAGGGCGGCCATGAGGAAATAGCAGAGGGTGCGGTGAGCAACCAATTCAGTTAGCATGGAATTGGAGGAGGCTGAAAGGAATAAAAAAGTAAAGGTGCAGGACTTTAAACTATAAGCAGCAGAGGCAAAAATGATGAAATTGGAACTGTTTATAAATGAAGTCGGTGGGGATGTGACATTGGGAAAATTCTGGAAGTTGCACCGACAGATGAACAGAAAGGCGATGCCCGGTACACATGGTACAGTTTATGATGATAACAACCGACCTATGACAACTGATCAGGACAGAGGGGAGGTTTTTCTTGCACGATTTCTAACACAGATTGATCAGCAGGAAGGACAGAGCTTCAGGGGATGTGGTCAGAGAGTCCCTGTTAAGGGTCACTAGGAAGAAGGACTATGAAGACATAATGCAGGTAGGGGATATTAGACGTGTGCTGAAGAGAGCTAAAGACACAGTGCCAGGCCCGGATGGGGTTAGGTACACGCATACAAAGAACATGAATTATGAGGATTTGGAAGAGATGGATCTTTGTTTAATCCTAAGCATGAAAACGGCGAAAATACCACAGGATTAGTTGCACAACTATCTGGTCCCACTGCCAAAGCCAGGTAATGATCACTCAAAGCTTAGTGGATGCAGAATCATAACCCTGCAAAACACCTTTTTCAAACATACTCGAAAAGATAGTAGCATGCAGGCTACAGTACCATGTGGAAAGTCGAAACTTACTTCCCGAAGGTCTTGGGAATTACCAGCCTGGGAAAGACACTTGGGCCATTGCAGCAATATTTGCATTTGATGACTATGAGGGCTTCCGAGATACAAAGAACGCATACAAAGAACATGAATTATGAGGATTTGGAAGAGATGGATCTTTGTTTAATCCTAAGCATGAAAACGGCGAAAATACCACAGGATTAGTTGCACAACTATCTGGTCCCACTGCCAAAGCCAGGTAATGATCACTCAAAGCTTAGTGGATGCAGAATCATAACCCTGCAAAACACCTTTTTCAAACATACTCGAAAAGATAGTAGCATGCAGGCTACAGTACCATGTGGAAAGTCGAAACTTACTTCCCGAAGGTCTTGGGAATTACCAGCCTGGGAAAGACACTTGGGCCATTGCAGCAATATTTGCATTTGATGACTATGAGGGCTTCCGAGATAAACGAGAGGCAGTGGCGGTTGCTCTCGACCTGGAGGATGCTTATAACAGAGTCAGGTATGATCGGTTGACATACACTCTGTTTGACATGTAGGTCTGTCCTTGGATTGTTCAATCGATTGCTGTATGAGCGTCAAATTGCATTGCGCGTGGGTCATGGACTTCTAACCCCTGTATTATTACACCTGGGCTGCCACAAAGGATCTGCCATGCTCCCAGTGCTTTTTAATATCTACACCAGCAAAGTCGCAGCTATTGAGACACCAGGAATTTGTAGAATTTTGACATTTGCAGATGATGTGCTGGTGTACATACAGGGAAGAGACAGGGAACATTTGGCTGTGGACTTATAGACGGCAGTAAACAGGGTGGTGCGGTGGTGCAGGGACGTGAGGGTCGTTATAAACCCAGATAAGGCATTTGTTGTGTGGTACTCCCTAGATAACCAGATCGTGAAGGCGGATGCCCCATATATTATATTGAATGGAATCAACGACTGGCAAGAGAAGGTCAACCAGAGAGACGAATGGAGACGGATTGTATCTGTAGCAAAGAACCTCAATGGCTCGGAACGCTGAAGAAGAAGAAGAAGAAGAAGAAGAAGAAGAAGAAGAAGAAGAAGAAGAAGAAGAAGAAGAAGAAGAAGAAGAAGAAGAAGAAGAAGAAGAAGAAGAAGAAGAAGAAGAAGAAGAAGAAGAAGAAGAAGAAGAAGAAGAAGAAGAGAGTAAACTGAAGTAGTTGGGTATCACCTTTGACATGTGTATGTCTTTTAAGATCGTGCGGAGACTGGTGGTGAAGGCTGGTAAGGGACTTAATGCGTTGAGTACATGGCAGCAACTGGTGTAGAGCAGAGGATCCAGCACGCGGATATTCCCATAAGAGCTCCAGTCTCCTTCTATATCACACGGGGCGTCTCAGCACAGTGCACTAACGCAGCATCACCGGCGAGATAACACACATAAACACTTGATGTGTACAGCAGAGTTTGTGTCTCCTGAGGGGAAACGAACCTGTATCTGTATTGTTGGTGTACTTCCACTGAACCACCGAGCGACCTACAACAACCACCATCCATCCATCATGTGCCATGCCGATAAACGTGGGCAGTCATATTATGCCATCTCACTCTATCACCAGAGTCGTGGATCAGCTCCGTGTTCCTGTCTCGACCATGCCACGTGGCCAAGCCATCTAGGTATTTACTTCTCGGTCTTCCCCTTGGTCTCTTCCCTTCGATCTTGCCAGTTGTCACCAAGTTTTCCAAGTTATTTCTTCTCATAACATGCTCAAAACATTTCGACTGTCCACGTCTAATGACCCTAATGAGTTTACGATCTTCATTTGTTTCTTGAAGGACTTGCTCATTGGTTTTTCTGTCTGCCCATGGTATTCTTCGCATTTTCCTCAGAAACCACATTTCCGCAGCCATCAGCTGTTTTTCAGCTTGACTGCTCATTGTCCACGCCTCACATCCATACAAAAGTACAGGTTCTGTGTAGCACTTTAACACTCTTTTTCTCGTTCCAAATGATATCTTTTTATTGGTCAGCATGTTTTTCATCTTGCAAAAGGCTACCTTTGCAATGGCAATTCTTGTTCTAATCTCTTCAAGGCATCTCCCATCAGACTGTTACGAGATAACTGTATCGATTCACTTGCTTAAGAATATGTCCATTTACTCGTATATCACTTTGTGGTATTTCCTTCTTCCCAGTGACGACCATAATCTGTCTTCTTAATATTCAGTTCTAATCCTAGTTGTTCACTGTGTGCAACAACCGCATCTACTAAATTTTGCAGGTCCTGTTCATTATCTGCAATCAAGACCGCATCATCTACATATCTAATGATTATTGATGTATCGTCTCCCCGCCCCCTCGCTCTATGTTGATTCCTTCCATATCTTCAATATTTCTGAAAATATTTTTACTGTACAGGGAAAAAAGATCTGGAGACATTACACATCCTTGTCTCACACCTCTTTTAATAGGCTGACATTGGCCTACATCGTTATCAATTCTGATGGCAGTTTGTTGTTTCCAATATATATGTTTTACAAGTCTAGGGTATTTTTAATCAGTTTGTAGATCTTCAAGCATCCTTATCATGTCGACATGTCTCACTTTATCGAAAGCCTTTGTGTAGTCAATAAAGCAAAGATATAGATCTTTGTTTACTTCTATAGAACGTTCAATTACTGTTCTCAGCATATAAACTGCATTTACTGTGCCCTTGCCTTCTACAAACCCACATTGTTCTTCTCCTATTTCGGGTTGTAATTTCTTCCTACAACAACAGAGCGAGAAAAAATATTGGTCTGTCTTTAGGACAACCTTGACTGAAATCAAAACACGATTACCGGAAGGTGGGAAATGTAAATCAGGCGACACATGTGTGATCTCCCATGAATGGTGACAATTTACAATAATTTCATTCCAGTATCTGCTTTTCATTTTTTTTTTTTTTTGACTCAGATTTTCTCTGAGATTACTTGCAGGCACGCCGTGGCTGGTTTGTCTTGTGTGAGACTCCATCTTTGATTTGTTTTATTTCCTGGCGTTTTAATTTATATTTCCGGCATTGTTGTAAAAGTCGCCGTGATTTCACAGACATGACAATGGCTTTCGTGAAAATATATTTTCTGTGTATTTGTCTGTTCAGTTATGTTGTTGAAAACCAAGGTATGTGGCATTTTTCCTTGTTGCACATTGCTACGTGAGCAACTTCTTCGTTCTGAGGTTTCATGACATGTAGGTTATTAGTATTAGTGTTATTGCTTGTCTGTTGTTGTTGCTGTTAGTGGTGTTGTTGGTGGTGGTGGTGGTGGTAGTGTTGTTGTTGTTGCTGTTATTGTTGTTGTTGTTGTTGTTTTTATATTGTTATTTTGTTGTTGCTGATGCTGTTGTTGTCGATGTCGTTGTTGCTACTGTTGTTGTCGCTGTTGTTGTTACTGCTTCTGTTGCTGTTATTGTTGCCGTTGTTGCCGCTGCTACTGTTGTTGCTGTTGTCGTCGCCGTTGTCATCGTTGTTGTTGTTGTTCTTGTTGCTGTTGCTGCTGCTGCTGCTGCAGATGTGGTGGTGGTGGGGTGTTGTTGTTGTTGCTGCTGCTGCTGCTGCTGCTGCTGTTGTTGTTGGGTCTCGTTGTATTTAGTTATTCAGGCCGGCTCCCATAGCACTTCCGCGAGAAACATGCAGGTTGTCCAAGGGAGACCTGATACTGTCTGTAGTCTATAGATGATCGCCTGTTGCACTGGGAAACACAAACCGATGACTACACGGAGCTGTGACTAATGGAAGCTGAAATCCAGTTCTTTACCAGCAGGAACAATCGTGGTAGAGGACGGAGTAGAGTCGTCCGTAACCAACTGGAACTATTAGTATCCACCATCTTCGTCATCCTCCGAAGGAGAAAGTGCTGTTGTTTGCAAGCACCGAGTGCTGGAACAACCGTGTTCGGTGAACATTTCTTACAATTACTTCTTTGAGCTGATGGGATGTTGAACGTGAGATGATTTTATTCCATCCCGATAAACGAGCAACATGCTCATTCCGAGCATATGGTAGTGAGCTATCTACGTGCGGTGTTAAAGACGCAGGTGCTGACCATCTACGAGTACTTACATCAAAAGTCATCTGCCGGCTTTATCACAGCCGAGTTCATGGCCATTCTTTCTTCGTTAAGCAG
>JACEFZ010009100.1:7500-30060 GCA_014155875.1 Cepaea nemoralis
TAACACGCATGTCATGTAACACGCTAATCCATATGTTTGTGTATTCTCATCTGTCATATTATTAGTTGAATATCATTTGATTTTATCATGTATAATATAAACTTATGTACATTACTGTAGTTTGAGTGAGAGAGTCAGTGAATGTGAATGAGAGACAGAATGAGTGAGCGTGAGAGTGAATGTGTGTGTGTGTGTGTGTGTGTGTGTGTGTGTGTGTGTGTGTGCGTGCCTGTCTCTGTGTGTTGGAGCATCACTATTTTTTACGTCGCACACTGTATATGTACACATTTTTCTGCATGTTTTCATTTTAATGAGACTGCTCACGACAATTGTGAGTGCATGTGTGTGAGTAAAGTGTGGGAGTTTGTGTCATACTAGTTTCAATGCTCACGTGAGGCATTATGTATGTGTCTAGATATGAGAATGAGTGAGTGTTTGTGTAGAGGATGTGTGTGACTGTGGGGATGTGTGTGTGTGTGGTGTGTGTGGGTGGGGGTATACGTTTGGATGGATTGGGGTGTGTGGGTGTTGGTGGGTAGTGAGATTTGTGGGTGTTGGTGGGATGTGTGGATGGATGTGTGGGGGTAAAAGTAGCGGGTGTGGGAATGAGTGTGGGGGATGTGTATGGGTGGAAGATGTGTGTATGAGTGAGGGATATGCGTGGGTGGGTGGGGATGTGTGGATGGTTGGGTGGCGGGGGTGTGTATGTGGGAGATGTGTGTGGGTGGATTGGGGATGTAAGGGTGGGTGGGAGAAGTGTAAGGTGTGTGGGTTGGGGATATGTGTGTGGTGTGTGGGTTGGGGATGTGAGTGTGGTGTGTGGGTGGGGGGTATGTTCGTGGTGGGTGGGTGAGGATATGTGTGTGGGTGGGGGATAGTGTGTGGTGTATGGGTGGGGGATATGTGTGGATGAGTAGTGGTTGTGTGGTTGGTGGGATGGAAGTATGCATGGTTGGTGGGGGTGTGTGGGTGGAGGATGTGTGTGTGTGTGTGGATGGGGGATGTGTGGTTGGGGTGTGTGAGTGGCTGAGGGATGTGTAGGTGGGTTAGGGATGTGTGTGTGTGTGTGTGTGTGTCGGAGCGGGATGCGTGAGTGGGTGGAGGGTTATGTGGTGTGTGGGTGGGGGATTTGTGTGTTGTGTGGGTGGGGGTATGTGAGGGGTGGATGAGTGAGGGTTTCTGTGTTGGTGGGGATATTGTGTGATATGTGGGTGGGGGATATGAGTGTGCTGTGTAGGTAGGGGATATGTGGTGGTATATGGGTGTGAGATGTGTGGGTGGGGGATATATGTGTGGTGTGTAGGTGGGGGATATGTGGTGGTATGTGGATGTGGGATGTGTGTGTGGATTGGGAATATTGTGTGGGTGGAGGATGTGTGTGGTGTGCGGGTGGGGGATATGTGTGTGGTGGGGGACGTGGGTTAGGGCATGTGTGGGTGGGTGGGCGATTATGAGTGTGAGATATGTGGGTGGGGGATATATGTGTGGTGTGTAGGTGGGGGATATGTGGTGGTATGTGGATGTGTGATGTGTGTGTGGATTGGGAATATTGTGTGGGTGGAGGATGTGTGTGGTGTGCGGGTGGGGGATATGTGTGTGGTGGGGGACGTGGGTTAGGGCATGTGTGGGTGGGTGGGCGATTATGAGTGGGTGGTGGGGTGTGTGTGTGTGAATGGATTGGGGATGTATAGGTGGTTAGGGAGATGTGTGTGTGTGTGTGGGTAGAGAGATATCAGTTGGTGGGGATGTGTGGGTTGGGGATGTGTGAGTGGGTGCGCGATGTGTGGGTTGGTGGGGGATGTGTGTGTGGGTGGGCAAAATGTGGCCGATGGAGGTGTGGTTGTCGGATGGGTGGTTGGGGTATGGGTGGTGGGTATAGGATGTGTGGGTGGGAGATGGATGTGTGGGTTAGGATGTGTATATGGGTGGGCGCGGGATGTGTGGGTTTGTGGGGATGTTTGTGTGGGTGGTGACTGTGTGTGGGTTGGAGGAACGGTTGAGGGTAGTGTGTGAGATGGGGATGGGTCGGTTGGTGGGGTATGTATTTGTCCCTGTGTGTGTGTGTGGGGGGGGGTGATGTGTGGGTAGGTGGGAGATGTGACTCATAACATGGTAACTTGCATTGTTTATGGTTACAACATTCATTTCACAATGTTTCTTTTTCTTCCTATGTGAATGTATAATGCATTTGATGAAGGAAATATAAGTGATTGGAAGGGCCGAATGTAAGACGGGCCTGCGTGCCCAATTTGTGACCCTTTTAAAATAAAGTTGATTTGATTTGATTTTGAATTTTTTACGACGAGCTGCGTTGTGGTAAACGCTCCCTAGGCGGCCAGAGGAAACGCTTTAGAGACACTATGAAAATCACACTGAAAGCTTTTGGAATTCATCTTGACAACTGGGAGACTGCTGCTAAAAACCAAAATTCGTGGCATACATCATTACGTAAGGGTACAGTCACTTGTGAAGCAACCAGGACTGCAAGAGCTGTGAAGAAAAGGCTGGACAGAAAAACCACTGCAGGAGATCCTCCTCCTGTAACGTCACGCATACTTTGCCCACATTGTCAAAGAACAATTCGATCCAAACTAGGCCTTATCAGCCATCTTAGAACCCACGGCTCCATAAGTTCAACCTCACTGGATGAAATGAATGGTTATCATCATTCTTGATGGACAAACAACATACCAGAATACGCCGCCATTACACCCTTGAATACTATTAGTGTGCTCAGTCTCCATGGGCAGATGTGAAGAGTGGGTATGGTGATTGTTTATATCTTGTAATAAATAATTGGGTATGTTTATTCTTTCGGAGAGAGAATGTCGATATTATCTTGCCCTTACAATAGCCTAAACTTCTTTCATCTCCTCAATATGAGTGTCATGAATACCGTTGTATGTCTTTCCATGGTTATAATAACATCTGTGACTAAATGCATGAAATGACTCAACTCTTTCAGGTCTGGATTTTTCCATAAACAAATCTCCCGGATCTGGTTTCTGTGGACAGCTCCGGTGTCTAGTTAACGCCATCCAAGGCGACAGCGCCATTTTTTCCATTGTGGGGATAACCATATATGATGTCACACAAGCCTCCAGCAAGGATAAAATAGCATCGGTCACAGTTTCGGTGTCTGCACCGGAACTTTATGTAGATCCGACAAAGGTTGATTTCGTCAATGCCTCCGGAAGCGTTTCAAGATACAATGCTGAATTGTCCTTAAGCCTCAAAAGAGATTCCGATTGTAACGATGCGACCTTCTTGTGTGAACTTGATTTTATGAATTTATCAGGTCAGTTAGATTCCCAACAGAAGACCGTATCACCACATACAGATGATTGTCCCGGCGATCTTTCTCAAACGGCTTCAGAACTAACTAGTCGAACCCAGCAACTGGAAAATGTGCTCGGCAAATTGAATGATAAGTATAAGGAATTGGAGAACAATCTGAACAACATTTTAGAGGGGCATGTCGGGACGGTACCAAAAGATGCGCCCGTTTCTATAACACCTAAAACGACAACCACTCCAAAAGCCACCCACTACTCAGGTGAGATATTCTTCTTCTTCTTCTTCTTCTTCTTTTTTTTTTTCTTCTTCTTCTTCTTCGAATTCATCTCTTCCTCCTCCCCCCTCCTGCCCGTACCTCTTCTTCTTCTTCTTCTTCTTCTTCTTCTTCTCTTCTTCTTCTTCTTCTTCTTCTTCTTCTTCTTCTTCTTCTTCTTCTTCTTCTTCTTCTTCTTCTTCTTCTTCTTCTCCTTCTTCTTCTTCTTCTTCTTCTTCTTCTTCTTCTTCTTATTATTATTATTATTATTATTATTATTATTATTATTATTATTATTATTATTGTGTCCTGTCCCGTCTCTTGTTCATAACATATGTAGACAACATATGTAAAGAAACCAGCCAAACAGAGACCACAAGAACACTGCATGACGAGAACACGGAAGAAGAACCATTTGCAAATCTAACCATTAGAGAACTCCTGTTTGCGGACGACCAAGCACTAATAGCAAAATCAGAAGCTGAATTACAAGACCACATGAATAGTCTAAATGAAATGTGTAGGAAACATAACATGAAAATTAGCACAAGTAAAACAGAGGTAACGACTGCAACTAAAAAAGAAAAAGCAACAACGATTCACCTAAACGAACATCCCTTGAAACAAGTAAAGAGTTTCAAGTACCTAGGAAGTATAATATCATCAAATGGCAAATCAGAAGACGAGATCGAAAATAGATGCAATAAGGCAAACCAGCTCATTGGACAAATGGCACCAATACTAAAGAATAAACATGTATCAATAACTACTAAGAAAGCACTTTATAACACAATCTTCCTACCAACCCTATGTTACCAATGCCAAACCTGGACAATGACAGAAAAAGAGAAAAGAAAAATCACAACAACAGACATGAGATTCCTGAGAAGAATACTCACTGTATCAAGAAGAGATAGGGTCAGTAATGAAGAAATGACTAAAGTGGGGGTTGTAACTGCACTATATTTTATTAAAAGACAGCGGGTCAAATGGTTTGGCCATGCAAGTACGATTGATTGATTGAATATTTGATTGATTGAATATTTGATTGATTGATTGATTGATTTAAGAACCAACATCACAGCATTCGGGGCATTCCCATAGGTGCTCCGTCTCCATCCTCAGCAGCCAGCGAAGAGTTCTAACACCAATAGTGCCAGTAGCAGTCTGATTATATGTCCGTCTCGCCTTTCCTCTAAGCGTCGAGCGTCGGCCAGAACCCCTCGTCACTCCTCGCTGCCTCATTCTTGCCAGACCATGGTGATCCATTTGCTCCTCCGAGGTGTGCATATGCTTCCACAAGGCCGCAACCACGTCTGCCTTGTCATGCATCAATATTCCACCATGTTTTGCAGAGCCAGCCAATCTGCCCGCCTGTTAATTCCCCAGCACACCGGCATGCCCCGGAGAAAAGATCCAGGCGATGCTTGCCACCCGTGTCCTCCGAAGCTAGGCAAGCCACTCTGCACGAAGCATGCCTGTCCTCACCTTCCTCAGCATGTTTTCTGAGTCGGTTACAATCACGATGTGTGTGTGTACCGTATTCTCCATCCAGCGGAGAGCTGCAGTGACCGCTTTCACCTCCATTCTAAAGCTAGATGTTGTGGTATCATATGCCAGGCTCTCCTGCACCAAACTTCGACCATTAGCTTTTGCTACGAACCCCCTGGCACTTCTCCTACCTCTTGACACCGAACCATCTGTGTAGATCAGGAGTCACCAGACTTTCTTCACGGCGGGCCGGATTAGCTGTGAAAATGACGAGCGCGGGCCGGATAGTCTTCTGTACAATACTTGCGCCGTTCTCCGTGGCGGATGTCTTACGGACGCGGTTCGTAATCTAGTATACCCGCTTTCGAAATACATCTGAGCGCGATTTGGCAGCAGACAACGTTGCACTTGTTTTTGTGCTATGTTATGGATGCCGGTCGTTCAGAAAGCAATAGTAAACTACTGAACGTAAACTTGTTATTACATCAACAACAGAAAACAATGCAGGTGTTGACTGCAAACGTCCTGTAAAGGATATACATCTAACTTTAACAATAATTGCAAGCTAGAACGAAAGCTCTGGGGGAAAAGACGAAAAACTAAGTTAATCATAGTAAGGGCGTGCAATGCACACACACCACACACACACACACACACACACACACACACACACACACACACACACACACACACACACACACACACACACACACACACACAACAACAACAACAACAACAACAACAACAAAGACAACCAACACATTTATTTACTAAACAAAGTTATCAAAGAAGGCGACGTTAGCAAAAAGATAGTTACATCAGACCTAATGTGCACATATCCGAATCTCACAAATTAAGCAGCACAAGAGGTTAGGGAGATTTGTGAAACTGACGTGTGGCTTTCAAAATACCATCAATGTTTTGTTTGGAATTGCTGCATCCAATCAAGAGAATTGCTTTCAAATGTTCATCAGTCAATCGCGTTCGATGTGCTGACTTCACATACTTCATTTTTTAAAATGTTTGCTCACAGACATAAGTTGTTCCAAACACTGATGCCATACCAGCTGTAAATTTCTTAAGTTTCGGAAACTCAACATCAGGTAAGCAGCGGTACAATTCAACAAGTTTTCCTTCTCTGTGCTTCTCTTTCAACAAGTCATTTGCTTGCAAATCAATGAGCTCCAATTGTAGTTCAACTGGCACATCATCAAGGTTACAATCAAACGGATTCTGGAACCGAAGAATGTCACTCTCAATTCTGTCAAGATCTGAAAATCTCTCCAAACTCTTTGAAACAAGTGAAAATGAGAAAGGTTTTCTCCTTCCAGATGTGCTTCTAACAATGACAGCTTTCTCCGAAATCCATTGATGGTTAGGTAGAGATCACAGACGAGGTAAATCTTTCCCTGAAGTTTCAAGTTCAGTTCATTCATGTCTACCAAAAATGACAACTTTTACAGCCAGGTAAGGATGTGACAGCTGTGAATCAGCTCTGTCTGTTTCAGTGAGGGAAACATCTATTTCGTTTCGGAGCTTGTAAAAACGAAGCAGGACTTTACCGCAGCTGAGCCACCTGACTGATGTGTGATAAGGCATGTCACAGAATTCAGAATCAATTTATTCAAGAATATCCTGGAACTGACGGTTATTGAGTGCAAGTTCCCGAATGAAGTTCACAGCAGAAATGACTGGTTTCAGTACATAATAAATATCTAAGTCTTCCCACAGAGTACTTGCTGATGTATGATGCAATGTATGAACAGAGCGCCCGGAATTTGCAAATCTTCCAACTGAGTCCTGATCTGCCCCACCAGACCCTTCCTCACTCCAGCCATGTTTTTTTTTTTCCTCCATCAACTGTAACACCTAGAAGCTGATTCCGCTGAAGGTTATAGTCTTGCAAAATTGTTTGCACTTCCACGAAAATGTCTTTCCCAGTTGTTGTTCGATGCATGCTGCAAACGGACGCCAACTCTTCCGTTATCTGAAAGTCCAAATTAACACGAGAAGTTGTGACGTACTCTAGAGGTCAGAAGACTCATCCAGCTCCAGAGAATACCACAACAAAATCCTAACTTTCTCGCGTATCTGTAGCACTATGTTCTCTCCAAGTTCTTCTGTTCTCCGCACAACTGAACTTGCCGAACGGCTGATAGTTCCAAACAAATCGGCTTTCTCAAGACACAAGTCGTTTGCTGCTTCGATCATACACTCTTTGATGAAGTTGTCATCAGTAAACGATTTCCTCGTTCTGCCATCTTATGCACTGTTTTGTAACTTGTACGAGTGACATATTAATTTTCAGCAAATTTTCTCGTGAAGTGATTTCTTTGTGTTTCAAAACCACGTTTAATGGACTCATATTTCCCAGAGCGTAACTTTCCAGAAAACTTTTAATATGTTGATATATGTTTTGTTTCGTAGTGACGCCCAAGATTGTACTCTTTCAAAACGGCAACACTTTCGCTGCATATTACGCAACTGGTTTTTTGGTCCTTTGTTTCCACAAAGAAGTACTTTACTCCTCATTCCTCATTGAAAAATCGACACTCGGCGTTCACTTTTGTTTTCCTAGTAGCCATAATTAAGGGTGAAGTACACGGGATCTGAAAATGAAAAAAAAAAAAAGACATTGAATTAGAAACATAATCAAATTCCTATTGAAACTGAAGAAAAGCAGAGGACTAGGGGTCACTGGTGAAGCTACAGCTCATCAAAGGTACATATACTAGTTTATAGGTACCTTTGTGTAACCGCACAGAGATGATAGAGATAATAGCACAACGCCGACTGTTCATGAACCGTAGAAGAAGAGAGGAATAAGAAGACAAAGAGAATCTCATTCTATCTCTACGGCTAACAAGAAAAGAAAAGATGTAGAAATATCAGAAGAAATTCAGGTCTGTGTACAGGGAATCAGAAAAATTTAATTGAAAAGATACAACAACATCTGATTAATAATGTCAATGCACAAATAAATAAAATTCATGATTAGATGCAATGACAAAATAGGCATCCCCATGAATAAACATAAACATGATCTTCCATCACAGCATGGGTAGTCACCCAACACAGTACCAGTGATCTTCCATCACAACATGGGTAGTCACCCAACACAGTACCAGTGATCTTCCATCACATCATGGGTAGTCACCCAACACAGTACCAGTGATCTTCCATCACAGCATGGGTAGTCACCCAACACAGTACCAGTGATCTTCCATCACAGCATGGGTAGTCACCCAACACAGTACCAGTGATCTTCCATCACAGCATGGGTAGTCATCCAACACAGTACCAGTGATCTTCCATCACAGCATGGGTAGTCATCCAACACATTACCAGTGATCTTCCATCACAGCATGGGTAGTCATCCAACACAGTACCATTGATCTTCCATCACAGCATGGGTAGTCACCCAACACATTACCAGTGATCTTCCATCACAGCATGGGTAGTCATCCAACACAGTACCAGTGATCTTCCATCACAGCATGGGTAGTCATCCAACACTGTAACTGTAGTCTGATAAAAACACCAGCAATTATCAGACAACAAGATGGAACAAAGGTCATTCATTCAGTAGCATGTCCTTTGCAGAACCTTGCTCCTAACAACCTTCCGGAAAACCTCTCGATCACAAGCAAGATGTTCCGCTTCAGATACACCCATCTGGAGATCATCCGCCACATCCTGCACCCTATCTTCACTTTGGCCTTCCTCTTCCTCTCTTCCCAGGCATATACCCCTCCATTATTGTCCTCGGGCACAGACATAGCTGTTCTATTTCTATATTCCTATTTAAACTATGAAGGTTCATTCAAAACTCACCCCACAGCAGATAATTGTCAATACACAATCAAGATACTCTTGGATCTTTTAGATCTTCAACAGTGGCCACGCTCGGCCGAGCCTGGGGCACATTTGCCCATCTGCTGGGTAGTGGCTCAGAGGGATGAGTTCAAACCCGGTGATGAAAATTAGACATCAGCATCTATTCGGCCTCAGTTGTTCTCAAGGCCAAAGAGACGGGAACATGGCCCGACTGGGCTCTTATAGGCACGCCAACACAACATCCAAGCATCCTATGCATTTTTTACCAGGGTATCATGGGATATGCTACTCCATACTCTTGTAGAGCCGTGGCGAGCGGCTTCATTTCGTAATAGAATATATCTCATAATAAGGTTTGCAAAATATATAAATAGGGCCGCATAAATAAACAGCCTAGAGCAGCCAGGATGTCTCCGTACGTGTGAAGATCTCCTATTATTCTAAACATAATATTTACATTTAAATTGTAAAACAACGTCTCGTGTTTCATACGTTATATCAAGCAAGTTCGAGTACCGTCGCGGACCGGATGAAATGACGTCGCGGGCCGGATCCGGCCCGCAGGCCGTAGTTTGGTGACCCCTGGTGTAGATGATCATATCACCCGAGCGAGCATTATCCTGAATTAGTTCCTGAATTTCCACTTCCGTGGCCCCTGCTGGCCATTCCCTGCACTCCCGGCTCAATGTGATTATAACTCTGCACAAGTCTGACTGCTCCGCAGGCACTCTGACCCACTCCTCTCCTCGCCTAATGTTCTCCACGATGCACACGTGTCTGATTGTATCATCCGCCTGAGCCATCCATGATTTCCCTCTTGTCAGTCGCTGACCCTTAACTGCTTCCAGCGCCTCATGCAAAAGGTGATCTGTGTCTGCAATTACTCTGAGGTATGTCTTCGCCTGCATCACCTTGAGCCTACCTGCAGCAGTCGGCAAACCAAGGATGTACTGCATACACACATCTGGGGTGTCTCTGGTGCATCACAGAATTACCCGCATAGCTTCGTTCTGTATGCTCTCTAGGTCCACCAGCTGACTCTTTGAGACAGTGAGCAGTCCTAGTCCATAATCAGTCACTGAGAGGATCAAGTGCTGGTATAGTGTGAAAAGCATTCTCTGCTCTGTGTCCATTGCAACCATAGTTTTAAGTGCATTGAATCCCTTTTGAGATCTTGTCACAACCGTCTCCACATGGTCCTTGAAGGATGGCGTTTCTACCATCTATCGTGAGGCTCGGGACATCAGCTCTCACAATCCTGTTGTCCAGAGAGCACCACAAAACATCCGCCTTTTCCGGGTGGATGACAGTACTCATTTCTGTGCACCAGTAAATCACTTTGTCTACTGTCGCCTGTAGCTTCTGGGCTGTTTGCTCCCTATCTCTCCCCCGCCTATATGCAAGAATATCATCTGCAAATGTTAGTATCCTTCCAACCCCTGGTGCTTCTAGGTTAGCAATCTTGCTCGTATACATATTAAAGAGCACAGGTGAGATTGCAGATCCCCGTGGCAGTCCCGGGATTAACATATGTGGCTCTGAGGTCCATGAACCCAGACGAAGAGCAACCCGACGAGAATGCAGGACGGCTGCTATCCAGTTCACCAACCAGGGATTGATCTCCTTCTCCATCAGTGCGGTCATGATGGCCATGCAAGTAGGTTACCAGCTAACAGTATACCATAACAAGCAATGATGTACAGATCAGGGGGAAGCAGAGGAAGAGGTCGACCACTTAAACGATGTACGCAGGGAATAACAGAGTCCATGGGAATATCGATTCTTGAAGCCCATAAGCGGGCACTCTCCCGCTGTTTGTACTTCATCTCGACACCGCAAGGTACAAGAGGAACAAGATGAGATGAGATTATTATTATTATTATTATTCGTCTTCTTCTTCTTTTAATTATTATTATTAAGTGTATTATTATATTTCCTCCTCCACTACTTCTTCTTCTCTTCCTCCAGCACCACCACCACCCCTCCTCTTTCGTCTTCTTCGCCTGTTTTATTCTTTCTTTCTTTCTTTCTTTCGTTCTTTCTTTCTTTCTTTCTTTCCATCTTTCTTTCTTTCTTTCTTTCTTTCTTCTTCTTCTTCTTCTTCTTCTTCTTCTTCTTCTTCTTCTTCTTCTTCTTCTTCTTCTTCTTCTACATTTACTTTTTATTCTTCTTATGCCTTTCATATCCCAATGCTTTCCTCGCTTCAGAGGTCTCAGATTGTGAGAATTGTGTGGATTTTTTGCCCTACCCATGCAGGAGTGCGGGGGGAATGAACCGGCTCATAGGCTGGCAGGGAGTGCCACTCCGAGTAGTAGATTACCTATTAACTATTACCTATAGATTAGAATAGTATATTACCTATTACCTATAGGAAGAGTTGGTCGAACGCGTTTGGGACCAGGTGGAGAAGGCCGAGGAACAGACTGAGAACCCGTATGTGGAAAGAATGATATTGCGGGGGATAGGAGGGGCTCAGGAAGAATCTCAAAACTGAAAGGGAAGAAAAGGATAACTGTTTATCAGATAGTGGTGGGAACGATTAATAGTATGACTCTTCGCCCGCTGTTAAACGAGGGAACGGAGCGCATATGGGAGTGTCCTGAGTGCAGTGATGTCGGTTATTAGCTCAAATCAACTCATCTCCCAATGGCGCATAACCCTTCAACAAACTTTCGTTAAGGCCTCTGTTGTGGGTACAACTTGCCAGAACTGCCTTCCGTACAGCCAAGTAACAGAGATATACTGGCCCATTCAGTCTATACCAGAATACGCGGTCATTACACCCCTGAAAGCTATTAGTGTGCCCAGTCTCCATCGGCAGATGTGAAGAGTGTGTATGGTAATTATTTAAATCTTGTAATACAAAAATTGCCGGTCTCTCTGGCTGTGGGGTTACAACACTTTCTCTCTGTAATCCAGTTTATCACGCAGAGTCTCGTAGCGGAGCGAGAGCTGACGCGGTTCGACCCTCGCTCGTGACTTGCGGGATACTGAGCCGGCCGCTCAGAAAGCAATGGCAAACTACTGAGCGTAATCTTGCCAAGAGATCAACATACAGCTGAAAGATGCTGGTGTTGACAGCTAAGTCCTGTAAAGGATATGCTTAAAAAAAAAAAAAAAAAAAAAAAAAAATTGGGTATATTTATTCCTTCGGAGAGGGGATGTCGATATTTGGAGGAAGAACCTAGAAGCAACATAAATGTGGTTTTTGAGACGAATGTTGCGAATTCCTTGGACTGCCAGAGTAACTAACAACGACTGCCTGAAACAGGCTAATGAAACTAGAACACTATATACAACAATAAGAAAGAGATAAACTGCTTTCTTAGGTTATGCGATGAGAAGAGCTCACTGGAGAACATCGTGACAACTGGAAAGATTGAGGGGAAGAGAGGCAGAGGCAGACCAAGAGAAATGATGCTGGATGGATTGAGACGATGGCATGGAGGAATATAATCAGCAGAGCTGATCCAGAACACCAAAGACTGAGATCTGTGGAGAGCCATGAACGCCTACGCCAGCTGGCAGGGCGCTTGATGATGATGCGTTCGATCCTCTATGTTTAAGTCTTCTGTGTGTGTGTCTTCTTTTTTTATCATTATCTTGCCCTTACAATAGCCTAAACTTCTTTCATCTCCTCAATATGAGTGTCATGAATACCGTTGTATGTCTTCCCATGGTTATAATAACATCTGTGACTAAATGCATGAAATGACTCAACTCTTTCAGGTCTGGATTTTTCCATAAACAAATCTCCCGGATCTGGTTTCTGTGGACAGCTCCGGTGTCTAGTTAACGCCATCCAAGGCGACAGCACCATTTTTTCCATTGTGGGGATAACCATATATGATGTCACACAAGCCGCCAGCAAGGATAAAATAGCATCGGTCACAGTTTCGGTGTCTGCACCCGAACTTTATGTAGAACCGACAAAGGTTGATTTCGTCAATGCCTCCGGAAGCGTTTCAAGATACAATGCTGAATTGTCCTTAAGCCTCAAAAGAGATTCCGATTGTAACGATGCGACCTTCTTGTGTGAACTTGATTTTATGAATTTATCAGGCCAGTTAGATTCCCAACAGAAGACCGTATCACCACATACAGATGATTGCCCCGGTGATCTTTCTCAAACGGCTTCAGAACTAACTAGTCGAACCCAGCAGCTGGAAGAAGCGCTCGGTAAATTGAATGATAAGTATAAGGAATTGGAGAGCAAATTGAATAGCATACTACAGGGGAATGTCGCGACGGTAAAAACAGATGCGCCCGTTACTACAGCATCGACAGAACCCACATCGACAACCACGCAAACGCCACCCACAACGACAACCACCCAAACGCCACCCACTACTCAGGTGAGATCTTCTTCTTCTTCTTCTTCTTCTTCTTCTTCTTCTTCTTCTTCTTCTTCTTCTTCTTCTTCTTCTTCTTCTTCTCCTTCTCCTTCTTCTCCTACTCCTCCTCCACCTGCTAATCCTCCTTGTCCTCCTCACCCTCTTCCTTCTTCTTCTTCTTCTTCTTCTTCTTCTTCTTCTTCTTCTTCTTCTTCTCTTCTTCTTCTTCTTCTTCTTCTTCTTCTTCTTCTTCTTCTCCTCCTCCTACTCCTCCTCCACCTACTCATCCTCCTTGTCCTCCTCACCCTCTTCCTTCTTCTTCTTCTTCTTCCTCTTCTTCTTCTTCTTCTTCTTCTTCTTCTTATTATTATTATTATTATTATTATTATTATTATTATTAATATCTGCATCGTCATCATCATCTGCTGCTGCTGCTGTTATAGTTGCGATCGTCAATGAAATTATTCTAGGATTCTGGGTTCTCTAACAAAGTTGGCTGTCAGTTTCACTTCCACAGTATACTTGGCCATTGGGGACTATGGATGGGGACCAAATCCACTTGCACAGGATTGCGTGCAGGGAACAAGATTGTAGGACATGTTCCCCCTCCCCATCCCACCCCCAATCCCCCCTCACTCCATCACGCCACCCCATCATGTTTGCTAGGTGGCAGTGACGCTGTCCGACTAGAATTAGTTAGTTAGTTAGTCGCAGTTCCAACTTCACAGCAACGGGTCGTCCCCATTATGCTCCGTTCCTGTGCCAGTGAATATCACACAAAACGCTCCCCACTGCCCAATGTGAAAAGTGGAAAAGACAGGAGTCTCGACAAACAACAGCCCGCACAAATACACTGTGCATTTAATGCCGCCACCAGAATTTCAACACACCAGTCCCCCACGAAACACCCAGTTCATCTCTGATGGAATCAGCTGTCATTTTCCTATCTGAATGTTTCCTAGATGTTCACCCACAGTCCACGAAAATACAGTCCATCGCTGATGGCAGTGGCAGTCAACCAGAAGCCCAGCAGCCACGCATTTCTGCATAAGGCAAAAACCGGTCAACTCTGGGACATAGCCACCTGCCATCACTCCGAACATGCAGTCACGTTCCAAAACACCTCAGGCAGATTCAAAAGCATTTCACACGAAACTCACAGCTCACAGTGTCGCGCCACGCACTCACTCAGTAGCAGGGCGACGGAACCATCAAGCCTCCTTAGTCGCCTCTTACGACATGCGTGGTAGGCTACGGTGTTGCTATTCTTTGCTTCCCTTATGGGCCCCGGCAACACACGGGAGTGTCCGACTAGAATGTTCTGTTCATGTGACAGCTCGCTTTATTGCCGTTAATTCGGACATAAAGAGCGATAAACTTGTATCTTCTGGGCAATCGGCAATGTCCAGTGCCTATATTGTGTTTGAAGTGGTCTGTCTCCCATTCTGTACCGTAGCGCCATATGGTGATACTCTTAATTCTTTAACAGGCACCAACACATGCGCCCATTACTACAGCATCGACAGAACCCACAACGACAACCACCCAAAAGCCACCCACTACTCAGGTGAGATCTTCTTCTTCTTCTTCTTCTTCTTCTTCTTCTTCTTCTTCTTCTTCTTCTTAGGATTATAGTTTGTTTGTTTGTTTGTTTGTTTGTTTGTTTGTTTGTTTGTTTGGTATAGTTTTTATCAAATTATTTTGGAGTTGTATTCTTTGATAACGCAGGCAATAGTGTATTGGGAAATTGGAAATGATTAAATAAGTATTACAAAAGGCTACGATTGACGGAAACACAATAAATAATCTCTGGAGAAGTGATGTGGTCAATATCGCCTTAACGTGCCAAGCCAGTTCATGGCACTCGTTGTAGGCTGGGTCAACCTGAAAGCCCAGATAATTTGCTTTACTCCCCATCGATGTGAATTCGAACCCATGACCACTGGACCGACAGCCTAGCATGCTAGACACTGAGCTTCTGTTATTCCCAATCAAGATACCTCGACATATCATTGGATTGGTAGACAAGTGTACTAGCCAATGAGCTTCTGTTATTCCCAATCAAGATACCTCGACATATCATTGGATTGGTAGACAAGTGTACTAGCCAATGAGCTACTGCCCTTCCCAACAATAAAGGTACCTCATATCATTGGACCGGCAGCCAAGTGTACTAGAATATGACTACTGCGATTCCCAACAATGAAGTTACCTCAACATATCATTGGACCAGCAGCCAAGTACTGCGATTCCCAACAATGAAGTTACCTCAACATATCATTGGACCAGCAGCCAAGTACTGCGATTCCCAACAATGAAGTTACCTCAACATATCATTGGACCAGCAGCCAAGTACTGCGATTCCCAACAATGAAGTTACCTCAACATATAATTGGACCAGCAGCCAAGTACTGCGATTCCGAACAATGAAGGCACCTCGACATATCATTGGACCAGCAGCCAAGTACTGCGATTCCCAACAATGAAGTTACCTCAACATATCATTGGACCAGCAGCCAAGTACTGCGATTCCGAACAATGAAGGCACCTCGACATATCATTGGACCAGCAGCCAAGTACTGCGATTCCCAACAATGAAGTTACCTCAACATATCATTGGACCAGCAGCCAAGTACTGCGATTCCGAACAATGAAGGCACCTCGACATATCATTGGACCAGCAGCCAAGTACTGCGATTCCCAACAATGAAGTTACCTCAACATATCATTGGACCAGCAGCCAAGTACTGCGATTCCGAACAATGAAGGCACCTCGACATATCATTGGACCAGCAGCCAAGTACTGCGATTCCCAACAATGAAGTTACCTCAACATATCATTGGACCAGCAGCCAAGTACTGCGATTCCCAACAATGAAGTTACCTCAACATATCATTGGACCAGCAGCCAAGTACTGCGATTTCCCAACAATGAAGTTGCCTCAACATATCATTGGACCAGCAGCCAAGTACTGCGATTCCCAACAATGAAGCTACCTCGAGATATTATTGGACCGGCAGCCAAGTACTGCGATTCCCAACAATGAAGTTACCTCAACATATCATTGGACCAGCAGCCAAGTACTGCGATTCCCAACAATGAAGGCACCTCGACATATCATTGGACCAGCAGCCAAGTACTGCGATTCCCAACAATGAAGTTACCTCAACATATCATTGGACCAGCAGCCAAGTACTGCGATTCCGAACAATGAAGGCACCTCGACATATCATTGGACCAGCAGCCAAGGTACTGCGATTCCCAACAATGAAGTTACCTCAACATATCATTGGACCAGCAGCCAAGTACTGCGATTCCGAACAATGAAGGCACCTCGACATATCATTGGACCAGCAGCCAAGTACTGCGATTCCCAACAATGAAGTTACCTCAACATATCATTGGACCAGCAGCCAAGTACTGCGATTCCCAACAATGAAGTTACCTCAACATATCATTGGACCAGCAGCCAAGTACTGCGATTCCCAACAATGAAGTTGCCTCAACATATCATTGGACCAGCAGCCAAGTACTGCGATTCCCAACAATGAAGCTACCTCGAGATATTATTGGACCGGCAGCCAAGTACTGCGATTCCCAACAATGAAGTTACCTCAACATATCATTGGACCAGCAGCCAAGTACTGCGATTCCGAACAATGAAGGCACCTCGACATATCATTGGACCAGCAGCCAAGTACTGCGATTCCCAACAATGAAGTTACCTCAACATATCATTGGACCAGCAGCCAAGTACTGCGATTCCGAACAATGAAGGCACCTCGACATATCATTGGACCAGCAGCCAAGTACTGCGATTCCCAACAATGAAGTTACCTCAACATATCATTGGACCAGCAGCCAAGTACTGCGATTCCGAACAATGAAGGCACCTCGACATATCATTGGACCAGCAGCCAAGTACTGCGATTCCCAACAATGAAGTTACCTCAACATATCATTGGACCAGCAGCCAAGTACTGCGATTCCCAACAATGAAGTTACCTCAACATATCATTGGACCAGCAGCCAAGTACTGCGATTCCCAACAATGAAGTTACCTCGACATATCATTGGACCAGCAGCCAAGTACTGCGATTCCCAACAATGAAGTTACCTCAACATATCATTGGACCAGCAGCCAAGTACTGCGATTCCCGAACAATGAGGCACCTCGACATATCATTGGACCAGCAGCCAAGTACTGCGATTCCCAACAATGAAGTTACCTCAACATATCATTGGACCAGCAGCCAAGTACTGCGATTCCAACAATGAAGTTACCTCAACATATCATTGGACCAGCAGCCAAGTACTGCGATTCCCAACAATGAAGTTACCTCAACATATCATTGGACCAGCAGCCAAGTACTGCGATTCCGAACAATGAAGGCACCTTGACATATCATTGGACCAGCAGCCAAGTACTGCGATTCCCAACAATGAAGTTACCTCAACATATCATTGGACCAGCAGCCAAGTACTGCGATTCCCAACAATGAAGTTACCTCAACATATCATTGGACCAGCAGCCAAGTACTGCGATTCCCAACAATGAAGTTACCTCAACATATCATTGGACCAGCAGCCAAGTACTGCGATTCCGAACAATGAAGTTACCTCAACATATCATTGGACCAGCAGCCAAGTACTGCGATTCCCAACAATGAAGCTACCTCGAGATATTATTGGACCGGCAGCCAAGTGTACTAGCCACTGAGCTACCACGATTCCCATCAGTGAAGATACTTCGACATATCAAGACATACACCATCATCATCATGTGCCACGCCGACATACGTGGGTTGTCAAGGTTAGCCGTCTAACACCATCACTGGGCAAGAATTAAACCTGTGTTCTTGCCTCCATTATGCCATGAGACTAAGTCATCCAGATATTTGATGTATATTGTTCCCGCCCTCTGGTCTCTTCCCATCTGTATATGCGTGTGTGTGTGTGTGTGTGTGTGTGTGTGTGTGTGTACACGTATATATGCTTGTACGGGTGTGTGTGCGTGCGTGTGTGTGTGTGTGTGTGTGTGTGTGCCTGTTTGCCTGCTTGTCTCATAACCCTGCAATATGAATTGTTTATGTTTGGTGTGTGTTTACAGCATTCATTTTACAGTGTCTGCTTGTCTATTTGTCTGTTTGTTTTCAATGTAAATGTAACACTCATGATAGTTAATTTGTGTGAGACAAATGACTGATTGAAAGAGCCGAATATAAGACGGGCCTTCGTGCCCAAATTTGTGACCCTTTGAAAATAAAGTTCGTTCATTCATGTGTTCGTTCAATCTTGACAGTTGTCACCAAGTCTTCAAGTGTGGTTCTCCTCATAACGTGCCCAAAATGTTTTGACTGTCTACATTTAATTTCTCTAACCCCCTCTGAAGTGTCTCCACCTTGTCGTGGTAGAGGAGCTTGCGTGTCCCAATGACCCCTAGAGCTATGCCGACTGAAGCACAACTACATGTTGGGCAGGTCTTGGGATATGGATCAGACCAAGAGAGATACAACCTGCTGCTCTGCAGGTAGACTGAGGATAGGCAGTCAAAGACCGAATCAGGCGCACGATACCACTAACTCTTGGATCGGACACATACTCTAAGGCTCTCCGCTGAGGGATATGACTGAACGCCTCTAAGTCAATATCCCCCGGATGTGAGAGCCAGGCCGATACTCACCCACTGCAAAATGGTGGTGAGATGCTAAGCTTGCTACATGCTTGGTTCAGATACCTGTTCGAAGGCTCTCATCCGAGGGATAAGAGGGATCCCCGGATGAGAGAGCCTGGCCGTTACTCGCTCTCTGCTGCATGGAGGTAAGGTGCTGAGCCGGCAGCACATGTAGCCTACCTCGAGAGCGTTACTAAAGGTGGAAAAGCGTCCCAATCGCACGTAGTGGTTACGATGCATGTCTGTACTAGAGCTCACTGAGTGAGCGTAGACAAAGGTGGAAAAACGTCTCATAAACACGAAATGGAACGCTTGGCTAGCGAATCCATTACGTGGAAGTCCGAAGTGAAAAACTGCAGAGTGAATGTCGCCTGCAGACTAAGGTAGAAAAACGTCTCATTAACACGAAATGGAACGCTTGGCTAGCGAATCCATTACGTGGAAGTCCGAAGCGAAAGCTTGCTGAGTGGATGTCGTCTGCAGACTGACCGTTCCTGGTCTGTGCGGGGAGCGGCCAGGGGCGAACGAAATGCCCAATACATGGAAGTGAGGAATTAAAGCAGCCATGAGCAGGACGTGGTGATTTTTGGGTGAGCTCAGTCTCAGAGCATTTTATGCCGGCTCTGCAATTATGGAAACTTCCCTGTATAGCGGGGAATGCTCATGTACTGTCCCTGCCTTCCATAGAGGACTGATGGTAAACTTCTTGGCCTTCTAACTTGACCAGCAGAGAAGTGGATGACATCACAACAGAATGTCCCTCGAAACCTCCAGGACGGTTAACCTGATTAAAAAACGCCCGGCGAAATCGAATGTGCACGCCTAAGGATGGCAAATAAAAACTGGCACAACGCAAAAACGTCCGAGTGAAATGTCCTTCGTGCCCGGATTAGCTCTGACTACTTTGTTTCCGGGCAAAGCGTCCAGCACATGTCCGAACCGAAAGCGCACTGAGTGGACGCCGTCTGCAGACTGGCCGTTCCTGGTCTGTACGGAGAGCGGCCTGTGGCGAACGAAATGCCCAATACATGGAAATGAGGAATTAAAGCAGCCATGTATAGCGATTTCTAGAGTGAGCCCAACACCAGAGCGCTATGTGTCGACTCTGCAATTATGGAAGCCTCCCTGGATGGCGGAACATGCCATGGACTGCCCCTGCCTTCCCCTGAGGGCTGACCGTGAAGCCTTCGACCGTTCTAACTTGACTAGCTGGGCTGTGGACAGCGCCACAAAAGCGAGAGTCCTTCAGGAATGCTAACCTGGAGAAAAAACGCACGCTAAAGTCGGATGTGTTGGCCTAAGGGTCTCGGCCCAAGGGTCCTAACTTAGACACACCGCAATCACATCTGAAAAAACACCCCGGATGAACGCAGAAGAAGAAGAAGAAGAAGAAGAAGAAGAAGAAGAAGAAGAAGAAGAAGAAGAAGAAGAAGAAGAAGAAGAAGAAGAAGAAGAAGAAGAAGAAGAAGAAGAAGAAGAAGAAGAAGAAGAAGAAGAAGAAGAAGAAGAAGAAGAAGAAGATTTCTCTAACCAGTATACTGTTTTCATTTGTTTCTCGAAGTGTTCTCTCATTTGTTTTTCCGCTCCCCCACCCCACCTATATATATATATAACAGACGATGTATGTATGTGTGTCCGTTCTTTATGCATTCGCGAACGGTCCATCCGATTGAGATGAAATTTTCTACATATTTTCTTTTCATTCCTGTGCAGCCAACTGTCATAGTTTTTTTAGTGTACAATCAGCTATTTACTTACTAAAATTTAATATTTATATTTACATTATCCTTTCTATATAGCGAGGGGACTTAACTTAAGAAAAGTTATTTCAAGGGGCATAACTTTTAATAACATTTCTATATATTTTATATATAGATTGTTGCATTGTTTTCAAAGATTTATAAACTCTTTGTCTACAGTTATTTACAGGCATATGAGTTATAATAAATAATGATATAATCTTTAAGGCATTTTCAAAGTTTTCATAAAAATAATGCATCTATTTAAATAGTGAAATTTTTCTAACTCATCTTTTTATTTTTCTTCAACAGCACATTAATTTATTTTAACATTCTCATATGTATGGCGTGTTACACCCACGTTGGGTATTTATGATGCCCATGTTAAACATTTCCTCAACGAGTTACTTTTCATGCATTTTAATGCTTATTGTTCTTTTGTTGTCAAAGAATTGCTTCATAAGAGATGTTGAATGAAAGAATGTATGAGAGGAAATCCAGAAGAAGGGCAGAATGTAGGACGGGCCTGCGAAAGATTTTCGTTCGTTTTTTAAAAAAAGTAATTTTTTGTGAGAGAAAGTTAGTTGCATATCGTTTGCAGTACTCTGCAGTCAACCCACCGCCCACAATTTGTTGGCTGTTCGTGATATCTTGGTAAGTTTACTTTAGATAGATCTCTTTCAATCATATTTTCTACTATCAATCTATCTATTCTTCTATTCTATCTATATTTTTAACGGGAACGGACGAACATAGACAGACAGACAGACAGACAGACAGACAGACAGACAGACAGACAGACAGACAGACAGACAGACAGACAGACAGAATAGATAGATAGATAGAATAAGATAGATAGATAGATAGATAGATAGATAGATAGATAGATAGATAGATAGATAGATAGATAGATAGATAGATCCCCGCCAGGGCCTGGGCGAAGCCGGGCCGGGTCAGCTTGTATATATGTGTGTGTGTGTGTGTGTGTGTGTGTGTGTGTGTGTGTGTGTGTGTGTGTGTGTGTGTGTGTGTGTGTGTGTGTGTGTGGAGAGACACGGCTATATCCGATTGCCAATTCTCTTAGACATATATCGATAAGACATCATGCAGACAACCTTTGATGAATATAAAAGGTCTGTATCGACCCGAGTCTGTGTACAGCCCCCCCCCCCCCCCACCTTCCCATGCGCCGATGATGCCGTTCTTATAGCAGACGTAAGCTATGGACATCAAGATCAAGCAGAGGATTAGGTCTCATGGAGTGGAAATGTGGTTAGATGAAAGGCACACTGCTTGTAAATAGAGATAAACAACAGGGCGCGTCCAGTCCAGAAATGAATAGTAAAATAATAATAATACGGCACTCTTCCGACAGACGGGTCTAAATTGTTCTGCAGTGAATAAGTGATTAGGGTTAGGGTTAGGTTTAGTGTTAGTTATATAAAATTATTCACTGCAGAACTATTTAGACCCGTCTGTCGGAAGAGTGCCTAATAATAATAATAATAATGGTTTTTATTATTATTATTATTATTATTATTATTATTATTATTATTATTATTATTATTATTATTATTATTATTATTATTATTATTATAGTTAGGTCTTAGTAAGATTAGTCTGATATGACTGAGCAACAGCATAACAATAGACGGTACTTTCTGCTTTCTGTTAGCTCCGAATGTTGGGCGGCGCTCATCCAACCCGACACCCCACATTGCGCCAACGGCTTCGGGCGGAGGAGCGCATTTGGGAGGGTACAAGCCTATACTAGTGCAAGGAAATATAATTTAGAGAGTAACTGTCATGTAAGGGCAGACCGGGTCCCACGCCTTAGTCTGCAACTGGTCTAGGATAGAAGCTCTCACAGGCGGACAGTTAGAGTATTGCTTTGCTGGGCAAAGCACGGGCAATACATGATCTCTAAATTCCCC